>JAAOAT010000292.1:0-126442 GCA_013186855.1 Fusarium ramigenum
CAAAAAACATACAACAGCGGGGATTCGCTGGTCGTCACCGACCCAACTACTAATCCGCCCCTTACCAGCTTATCTATGGGAGAGCGGACGGGATCCCGAGTTCTCTGATAGGTATGGTCGTATGTGATTGTTTGAGGCTCTGCCATGGACTATGAAGTTGCTGATGGCACGAAGAAACGTATCTATCACTAGGTAACCACTGCCACCGATCGAGCCTCTGGATATACCGGTTCGTTCCAACGTGACCAACTCACTGGCTTCATGTCAGGGTCCAATCTATGAGCTGCTTATTAAAGGAATATGTTCATGTTCAAGAAAGAGAAGCAGACAGATATCAACAAGAATGAGGGCTTTCTTTTGAAATGTGAGTCGGAGAGTCACACTTAATTCCAATGTATCTTGCTGAAAGTCCGGTGGTTGCTCTCATAAGCTGTCAATTTCGAGGATAATCCTATCCACAATCACAACAGCCTAAGGCTAGGGTCTCCTTAAGTATCTCGAGATATTCGCCCTCGAAACGCTGCGTCATTCGTTGAAACCCAGACCGCCTTGGTTGCACATCATCGCCCTCCTTAAGTCTCGGTCTGTTTCCCACTTTGACCAGCTTCAGGATGGATACTCTTCTTTACCCTTTCCTTCAACTACTGCAAGCAACTGGGGGCCATCAGGGTGAATCGTAGTCTTCTTATCAAGATGGGGACTGTCGGGGTCGGCAAGTTTCTTCCAGCGTTTCTTATACTCTTGGCTAGGGTAACACTCAGGCTTGATGCTCTTCCTCCATATCGTCAATCATGAGGTTGGCCGACTCAGGATGAGCTCCCCTGCTAGCGATGAGGAATGGCGCGGGTTATAAGGCTGTTGCGCTCGGTCATCTGTCCCATTAGCTATGCTTCAGGTAAGAAAAGAGAGCGACTTCCGTCAAGGTGCTTCTATGCAATTACAAAAATGCAGAAACTACACGTCTTTTTCTATTCATCTTACTCAGGGTAAATAGAGGCTCTTGAGAACAAATTATCCCACGAGCCCATTACCCATCGCTCATATTCATCCTTTTCCTCTTCTAGCGACCTTTGTTCCATCGCCCTCAACGCATCAATCTCATGTCTCATTCTCTTGGATTCGGGTTCAAAGCTTGGTCTTGACTGAGCCGAATCGTAGTACCCGTCTTGCCGTATATCATTTTGGAGGCCATGGAGTAGTAATCGCTCGTGTTCCGTCACATTCAGGTCATGAAGAATGTCTGCAGGGTCTTTATCATGCTCGCCGGCCGAATCACTGGAGTCGACTGAGCAGGGAGATGATTTCGAATGCTCTGCTTCTGAACTTGGAGAAAGCTGGTGAACGTATTGATGAGATGAGTCATGATGGCTTGTTCGAGGTCGTTTTCTCTTTCGTTCGTGGGACCCTTGCGGCGGGTGGGGTGTTGAATGTGTCGTTTCAATATCTGTGGCTCTGAGATAGAGGAGTGCCGGTACTAAGACAGTTTGTGGCCCTTCTCTGAGGAAAGCGACATTTGAGATATTCCAGTATGGAGTATGAACAACGGCTACTGTTATTGGTGAAGCTGCCATTTTGGAGCATCAATGAGGGGTTGGCTGGATGGGAAACTATACGGCTGAGTACCCGAAGCCCGATGCTTCAGCCGAGATATAAGACCGGTTATGCCTTTGGTTATTTTGATACGTGGTTAAAAAGGGAACAACGATACAAACTTTTGAGCAGCTTGACTGGAAATTAGGTTTCGGTCCGAGGTGGAATTCACCGATGCACCTAGTTGTACCTCGGCGGCTCGGGTCAGCCTGGCCGAGTCAGATGGCGACACCATGCTATGTCATCCAGTAATTGTCCACAACACACTGCCTACGGGAGATGCAATAAAACTTGACTCTGATAGGAGGTATTAGGAGACATTGGCTGTAGTTGTTTAGTTCTCACAGGTTGATAATGTCATTTTCCGGGCCGCAATTAGAACCCCGTAGGTCATCCTTCTGAAAGACACTAAGTGTGACGCTAACTTGTGGTGCCCAGTGAGTGGGAACCCCTCCATATGGCAATGGATCTTCGAGGACGATGAGCTCCTGTTAGGCCAATCTACTTCAGCGGATCCAGCACTATCCCAAACTCGCGGATTTCACGACAGTGCCACAGGCGAATTCCTCTCATTCCATGACCTCAAGTCCATTGCTATCATCGTCTCGACAATTCTCTACCAAGAACATGATGTCAGACCGGGGCAAAAGATCGCCATCATTGGACAGAACTCCATCTGGTATCCTGTTGCAATGCTAGCTGCGAGTCGGCTGGGTACTATAGTTACACTGTTACCGCCTGGCTCAATGAAGGATGATCTGGTCTATTTCCTCGGAACGTCAAAGACGGCGCTCGTATTTACTGATGAGGGGGCCGTTGGTGAAGTCACATCCGCTTGCAAAGCGATCGGAATACAAGCGAAGAATGTTCTAAGATTAGATGGATCTGAGAACCAGGCAAACAGCCTCCAGAATCTCCGCCAGAGAGGAGAATCTCTCTACCCTTCGTCATACACCGAATCGTGGGGACCGAAATACAATCAGGCTTCGCCATGTGCATTTCTTTCTTGGAGCTCTGGTACTACTGGGAAGCCCAAAGCTGTAAGTCGAGCGCCTCGGCTACAGCCAATGGCTGCCCCAGACGAGGCAAAGCTAATCTCGGCGGTGATCAGGTTCAGATATCTCACGCCAACATCATCAGCCAGCTCCGTCAGATCGCCGCCATCACTCCATCCAACCAGCGGCGGACAGTACTGGGCGTCCTTCCCTTCTATCATAGTGGGTTTACCGGTCTTTCTGGAGGCCCTTGACTGATAAGTTAAGTCACCGGTCTGGTCCATCTGCTTCATTTGCCCTTTGTACTCGAGCAGCAAATGGTGATAATGGCCAAGTTCGATATGAGACAGATGATGGAGACCACTGTGAGATTCAAATGCGATGAACTATGGCTTGTGCCTCGTAAGTCAACATTATTATCTGTCAGCGGAAACCTCGGACTGACGTACCTAGCTCTGCTGATCCGATTACTGAACGACAAGTCGGCCCAAGGATACGACCTGTCATTTGTTAAACAATTCAACACAGGCGCAGCTCCCTTAGCCGATCAAGTCATCGCTCAGCTTGCGAAGAAGTTCCCGACTGTTGCTGTCCGACAGGCCTGGGGCATGACAGAGACGACGTCGTGCTTGACTGTGACTCCGCCGGATCTGAGCACCTGGAGCAACGCCTCAAAGGTTGGCAAGTTGGTTCCAGGTACCGAGATACGTGTTGTGGACCCTGATACAGGAGAAGATGTGCCACTTGGAAGTGTTGGAGAAGTTAGAGACCTACCGTTACGACAAGTGTTAATGCTGACTGTTGTTCTGGTAGATTTGGGCAAAAGGGCCTCAAGTTACTATGGGTTACCTGGGCCGGCCTGAAGAAACCGCAGCATCATATCTGGATGACGGCTTCTTCAAGACCGGTGACCTTGGTTCCATCGACAACGACGGATTCATCACAATTCACGATCGGATCAAGGAGATGATAAAGGTCAGTTTAACCCTGTGATTTAGAATGCTTCGCGGACTGACCCCGATGGTTTAGGTACGGGGTCATGCAGTAGCTCCAGCTGAACTTGAAGACCTCCTTCACGGTCATCCCAAAGTCAAAGATGCTGCCATAATTGGCATCCCCGATGACTATTCTGGTGAGACACCCAGAGCCTTCGTAGTACTTGTAGGAGGGGTTCCTCCGGGGCCAGAGGTTGTGAAAGAGTTACAGGAGTTTGTTGCGGCGAGAAAGGCGAAGTATAAACGCTTGAGTGGTGGCGTTGAGTTCATGGATCAGATCCCAAAGAGTGCTTCTGGCAAGATTCTCCGCCGCGTGTTGAAGGCGTCATGGAAGGAAAGGATGGAGTCTCAAAGGGCGAAGCTGTGAATTATAGTACAACTGGAGTTTTTTATTAGTTCTCTCGCCCGGGTACTTTGGTTCCTGGGCTCTTGATACGTAAAGGATGGCTTTTATTGCATGCCTGGGTCAACATAATCCATTGGGCTATGTAACTTACGCGATATTTCATTGTTTTGAAAGTAATACATATGATGGCTAGTACGGCTCTTATGCTGGAGGAACATTAGGCTCTCCCTGGCCCTCGTAGAACTGGATCCTCTGTTGCAAAATCTCGGTCAAGATAGCCGGATGGGTAGAAACCCAGAGCTTCCCAGCTGCAACCTGTTGCACGATCAAACGGCTCGCTTCCTCAATACCCATTCCCTTCTCCCTTGCTAGTTCTGCCATTGCCCTTCGATGCTTCTCTTGGGCTGGATCAACTGTTGAGTCTTCGTGGCGAGCCCGGTCGAAGATACCAGTATTGAGCAGTCCCGGAATCACAGCGCTAACATGTATTGGCGCCTTTTCAGATTTCAACTCTACATGCAGGGACTCTGTAAATGCTTGCACGGCGTGCTTCGTAACAGCATACGCTGATTGGCCTGGGATGGTGGTGAAAGCCCCGACGCTCGAAACGTTGGCGATCCAGCATTCCTTTCCGGAGGCCATCATGCGGGGTAGAAAGGCCCGAACACCATGGATAGGGCCATGGATGTTGACATTCAAAGTCGCCTCCCAACGGGAGGAAGACAATTCCCATAACGGACCAAGTGTCTCGATTGCGGCGTTGTTGATGAGCAGTTGAACATCTCCGTAGTGATCGTGAACGTATTTGGCCAGTTCTTCCAGCTCCCCTGGTCGAGAAATGTCGACAGCCCTCGCCTCGGCATTTCCACCGGAGGTCTTGAACTCTGAGGCAACTTCCTCTGCACGTATGAAATCAATATCAGCGACGATGACAACCATTCCGAATGAGGCGATGTGTCGTGCGAGACCGGAACCTAAACCTCCTCCAGCTCCCGTTATCACGGCAACGCCACTGCTGAATGCATTCTCAGGGATTTGACATGTCATGGTGATCGATGAATGTTGGAAAGAGATGTCAATGGGCCCTGGGAGGATGGGAGGCGGGGAGATCTCGGATAGTTATACTTGATAATCTGGTGGTTATGACATAGCAAGCTGACTCGAGCAATCCAAGCCTGTAGCAAGCGACCAACGATGTAAGTTGCCATGATTGAAGCGCCGCATACAGCATATGAGATTTCGGAACAGTTAACATAACAATACAATCAATGGCAGTAAGATGGTGTAGTCACGAACAAGGCAATCACCGGTTAGGTCTATTCGGTGGCATAATTTCCATTCTAGTTGAACTTAATTTACGAGCCGAGGATTACTGAAAAAAATTGATTTTATCCAGCGTCGATGCCATCAACGCATCCCTCTCCAATTCGACAAAAAGACCTACTAGACTCGATCCAAATCATGCCTTCAAGCCCGGCAACATATCGTCAAGATCTGGAAGAGTTAGCTGAGTACTATGAGAGTACAGTTTGTGTACTTACAGTATGTCAGGTCTTCACCCTTCGCTTCGCGCTGAGAAATTCCATTGCCCATGAAGTAAAACGGATTTGACTAGTTCCTTCATCAGTCATCGTCACTTGATAAATCATCTTACTCACGTTAATGTACTTGATGTCGAAGTCTTCCCATCGTGGATTAGCAATCATTTCCATGAAATGAATACTTGATCCCGGCCACACTGCAACGACTCGGCCTGACTTTCGGTCTTTGTCTACAGAAGTCTCAAGTCAGTTGAGGTTTCTGGGTAAAGGGATCAAAGGTACATACACCAGCTCTGGCAAGAGCCTGTCCAAACAAGGTCTTTGTGAACCTCTTGGACGTAGTCATTGAACGCATCTTGTATTGGTTGCTTCACGTCAAGTGATCGGATTTGGTCTGTTTGGATCTTGGTGATCGCTTGGACGATATACTTGGCGCTGTTGAAGCCGCTGTCAGTCATGAAGCTCTTATTGTCAGAAGAGAGTAGACGTACCTCGACTCGATACAGGGAATGAGAGAACCGTTGGCGATAGGACAATTAGGTCCTAGCAAAGCTATGAACCGTCAGCAGACCCCACATGATGTGTGATCCGTGGCAACTTACTGAAGTAATTGGGCAATCCCGCGATAGCCATTCCAAGGTAGGCCTCTGGACCTCTAGCTTTCCACATAGTACGTAGACTCACACCATTCCGGCCGATGATGTTGAATCTGGAAGAGAAGGAGGTGTTGAATCCAGTTGCGCAGATAAGAGTATCGACTTCATGAATCTGGCCATCCTCTACCTCAATGCCCTTCTCTGTGATCCTGCGAATGCCTGTTCTGATGACATTGACGTTTGGTTCCTGAATGGCTTTGAGATACGGCAAACTTGGAGTCAGGCGTCGACATCCGAGTTCCCAACTATTGCACACAGCTGTCAGCAATGATTGTGGTTCGGGAATAAGAGAACTTAATACCTTGGGATGAGCTTCTCTCTTAGCTCTGGCGAGGCAATAGCCGAACTCATCATCTTCTCCGCCCACTAGTTCCTGGTCAGTGCAAAACTCTCAATCCTGCCAATTTCAGCTCTGCGTACCTGTCTGCCCTTCTCCTGCGCTTCCGAATTCTTGATGCTAGCAGCAAAGTTCTCATTCATCTGCTGTTCGATCTGCTTTCGGAACGCCTTGTAATACTCCGGATCGTTGTTAAATCGTTCGATGTCCGCTTCAGTATCTAGCAAGAGTAAGTATCGAGGAATTGATGACATCGGGGCTCCCTACATGGCGCGTTAAAGTTGGAGGACTCTATGCCGAACCCAACCGTCGGGAGAATGTATGTAGGTGATCGCACATAAACGTCGATTTTGTTGCATAATGGCTGTATGGTTGGGACTACCTGTATGCTGCTTGCGCCAGATCCGATAATGCCGACAGACGCGCCTTTGAGGTCGATTTCGGGGTCCTAATCATTTTAGTCAAAGTCTTTAGACTAAGGAATATTCCATCTTACCCAAGCGGCTGTATGTATCAGTTTTCCTTTAAAGCTGTGTAAGCCTTCAATGTCGGGCCACTTCCAATCATTCAAGATGCCGCCTGCATTGATGAACACATGAGCATGATGGTCTTCAACGAGCGCATCACTCTCAGGCGAAATGTCGCGCGCCACTTGAACCCGCCAAAGTCCTGTATTGTCCTCCCACTCGGCGCCGATTACGCGGGAGTTGAAGGTGATTTTGTTGTACAGATCGTGCTTCTTGGCCACTGAGATGAAGTACTCGCCGATTTCCTCGGCGGGTGAAAAGCTATCATCGTTAGAGAAAAGATCGATTCATGTTCAGTTCGTGATTTCTCACTGTCGAGACCAATCCGTCTTGTAGTCAAACGAATACTGATAGGCGTGGCTTGCAACGTCACACGCTGCGCCCGGGTACCTTGTCTCGAGCCATGTTCCCCCAACATCGGCATTCTTCTCGAAGCATAGAATCTCAACGTGCGAGAGTTTCTTCAGCTCAATCAACGCTGCGATTCCAGATGGGCCTGCACCCACGACGATGACTTTCAATGGCCTCTGTGATCTGTCGTGAAGTGGATGTTGACCATATCCTTGTGTGCTTGGAACTCTTGGTGGTTGAGTGCCATTACTCTCGTTGTTGCTTTGCGAGATGGTCATGATGGATGGGGCAGTTCAGGATCGGAGACGAGCTAATTCAATGGACGTGCGTTAAGACCAATTACTGCTTTCTCAGCCAGAACAAGCCCTTTTTCATTATCCTCATATCATGGCCCAGAGGCTGCTCGGCGTCATCTGACCCGGACTGACGGTACATAGCCGAAGGTAGGGCTACTGAGGAGAAGCCATGCAGGGAATAATGACACCAGGATGCACCGATGCGGGGAAATCTGTCGAGTCATTGAGTCGAGTCAGCTTAAATCCTCGGTTATAACACACCACTAAAACCATTTGAGGTTAGGCTTGAAAAGATGGGTGAACGGCGTGGGGTACCGACAATTGATTCGGATGAGACGTACGTGGTCAAATGACTCCCATTCCGTGGTATAATTCGATCTGATACTAATTCTTTATTGAACATTCGCAGCTCATTCTCATTAGATATCCACAGCTCATTCTAAGGCGAGTCGGGGTCTGGAAGGGAGTGTGTAAAGGTCCTGAACCCGGTGAGGGCAGTCGAGATCTGTGATACTGATAAAGCTTCACGGTATCAGAACGAGATCGTTGTGGACATCAAACTTGACATTCAAGTTTTCTTCTCCTTTGACTGTTTTTTCTTTTTTTTTTTTTTCCCCCACGAAGCGGCATTATACACGACCCAGCGAGACAGAGCCTGGATCAGCAGCTTAGGTAGATATTAATCTACATAGAATTATGTATTCAGAAACACAACCAATACGACAACATCTCCCACTAGAAACTCTTGTCAAATCTCAATCTGTATTACTTGTACACCTCAAACCACAACGTTCCAGGCATGATTGTAATAAGTGCTGGTTGATGTTGAGATTCCCCAACTTTCGCTGTAGGCTGTAGGCTACAGGGCTAGCTCGCCTGAAAGCTGGGGGATCTGCGGGGTCCAGATCGATTCCGGGGCTTACAAGGACCCCGTTAGTCTAACTAATTCAGGGAACATGCTCTGAAGCGCAAAGAGGGGGAAGGGGTCTGATGGCAAATAATCTTTCTCTCGTTTCCATCACAATCATTGCCTTCAATTGACAATCTCATACAGTAACTGCTGTCGGCAACACCAACAAAAGACTTTGTACTCTTTGCTCTACTGCCCTTTCAGTGCAAGCGATGCCGTCGCTTGCCGCAAACGAGGCCCTCAATATGACCGCCGACGCTGAATCGCGACGTGCAAAGAAGCGCCAAACAGACAGGAATGCGCAACGACAGCATCGGAAGCGTCAGAAGCAGTACATTGAAGGACTTGAGGCTCAGATATCTCTTCTTAAATCAGCCGGCAAGACTGAAGCCTCGCAGCTTGCTGCCCAGAACCTGCAATTACAAGACGAGGTAGGTCTTCTCTCGTTTTGTCTCAGGTGAGATGGCTAATTGGGTCGGCAGCTCCAACAAATGCGTCGTCTCTGGGACGAGATGGAGAACATACTGCAACGCCAACGCGACCTCAGGTCAAGCTCGATACTCAATGCGCCATTGGTCTGTTCTGATGGTAGTCCAACGCCCAGCTACGATAGCAATAATGAGAGGGACGCTTCGGCACAGGCATTTGCTGTGAGGTCCTCAAGCTTCAACGACACCACCCGAGTACGCCCTACAGTGCAACCGGCACCCGCAATCGTTGGTGATCACTTGCAATCCACCAGACTCTCTGATCTGGATGGACTCATGCTTCACAACACATCGTCGAGCCACGATCTAACAGATGATCTGATCCGCTGCGACACCTTGGATCTTCATGATGGCTCACACCTACTGAACACAGACGGCAATGAGATGGATGCGATTCTGGGAGACGACTTTCAGCTGGCCAGTATGGATCATTCAGATGAAAGCGACAGGGCCACAAGCGAACTCACCCACTCGCAATCCCTGACTGTCAGGAATAAAGACACAGACCACTTCTCTGCAATGGATTCATCGCAATTGCAGACGCCTCGAGCGCATGAGTCTGACTCCGCAATCACGATGAGATGGATAACAAGCCCAAGCCATCTTCTCCGGGACGATGACGACATCGATCACTTCCCAGAAGTCGAAGACAGCTCATCGCATCAGCACGAAAAGCAGCGTACCCCAGATCCTCTCGACGGCTTCACAGAGTTATTCGATGCATGCATGAAGCACAACCTCCCCGCCTTCCGCTCAAACATGCCCATGCTGATGTTTTCATCCGCTGCAAAAGACGTACTGTTACATGAGATGATACAGCGTGCTAGCCAGAACCCAGAGTCCATCGGTCCACCAGTTCTGATTGACTTTCTCGTTGATAATAAACAGAATTCGCTGTCGACTGACCTGAAGGTGTACCTGGAGCCGGTGCGGAAAACGCGGCGTACGTCAGAGTATCTCGCTACTTATTGGGTTCTGTATCTATTATTGAGGGTATGCTTCCCACTCCGCTTATGCCTAATTGTCGTTAACGTGCCGCAGTGGCAAATTGTTCTTAGTGAAGATGCCTACCATATCTTGCCTCCTTGGCTTCGACCTACACCCTTGCAGCTCGTCGTGCATCACCCAATGGCAGCTGATCTCATAGCATGGTAAGCATGCTTCTCTCCACCCGCACTAGACTCTCCGCTGACCGTTGACAGGCCTGCGATAAGAGAAGGTCTCGTTCAAATGTCCATGTCAGATCCCGATCGTGTGTATGATGTTTCTACCGACATTGGGAAATATCTCACCGTCGAAATCTCAACGTCTGAGTCTGATTTAGTACATGACCCGCAGCAGCTCGTCTCCAAGATTTTGGATCTGAACAATTGGAAGCTGGATAAGGAATTCTTTAATCGTTATCCGCAATGGAAGGGTAACACGACCTGATACCAATAGTTTAACTTTAAATCATACAAGTATCTATAACTATTCTGAGAAGAGAGGCTTTGCTATGTGCTCAGGATCCAAGTACCATGCCAAATCTCCGCCATTCACTTCTGGTAGCGTGAAGCCATTACCCATAAACTCGAACCTATTCCTGCTTCTGTACTGAATGTTGTAATGCTCGTAACGAGGGTTCTCAAGCATCAAGCGCCAGTGAACAAGTGATCCTGGATACTGAGCCGTGATCTTGCCATTTGGTCGGCCTTGGTTGTACCATGAGCGACAACCAGCAGCCCAGACTCTGCAACTTGCGTCAGCGGACCAAAGTGATTTGACACTTTTGGAGGGATACTTACGTTCGTTTCAACCACTCATGCACATGTTCGTTGTACTCTTCGACAACCTCAGGCTTGACGTCCAAGGTGAGGATGTTCTCTGTTTGGATCTTCCTGATGACCTTACAGATATAGTTTTGCGCCGCTTCAAGAACCGTGATAAACGATCCGTGACCGGCAGGACAGTTTGGTCCTAAAGAACCCACTACATGCCCATTAGTACCTGGTATTGTCCGTGCGCTGATTCAACTTACGCATAAAGTTGGGGAAACCACTCGCAGCAAGCGCAAGGTACGCAGCTGGATCATCCTTCCAGGCATCAGCAAGCGACACATCATCGCGGCCGATGACGGGGAAATGTGGCTTGAAGCTGACGTTGAATCCAGTCGCGCAAATGATGACGTCTGCTTGATACTCTGTTCCATCGGCAACACGGAGACCGTTTTCGGTAAAGGACTCGATTTCGCCTTCGGCTAGTTCAACGTTGTCTTCGTGGAAAGACTCAAGGAATCCTTCAGCTGGACCGAGGCGACGGCATCCCATGGGAAAGGTTGGGATCAGGCGCTGGGTCAATTTCTCATCGTTCTTGAGAATCTTGGCCATTCTTTTGGCCACAAACTGTAGATATGTCAGAGCCAACACTCTTTCGAGTACAGCATTGTAGGTATACTTACCTCGCGAGCCATCTTCTGGTTCGGGTGCTCAGCGATGTTATTTCGGAAACTCGTGTTGATCTTTGTCTCCATTGCCTTTCGATGCTCCAAGTACGCCTTTGGGTCTTCTGCGAATAGCTTCTTTTGCTCATCGGTATCTAAAGCCATATTAGACCAGTTTGTAAACGAGGTCTTCCTCAACTCACAGACAAAGTTCCGTCCCTCAGAATCCGTGTAGCCTTCCATGGGTAACCCAGGTCCAATCCACTGCGGTGTGCGATAGAATGAGATTACCTTCTTTGCTGTCGATCTGATGGCTGGCACAATTTGGATGGCAGAGGCGCCAGATCCAATGACGATCACAGTCTTGCCTTGTAGATCAAGATTGGTATCGTAGTCCGCTGAATGGGTGATGTGTCCACGGAATGCTTCGCGGTTGGGAATATCAGGCCACTTCCAGGTATTCAGGATGCCAATATTGGCGATCAAGAAGTCGACTCGGTCCTCAAATGTTCGCTCTTGGCCACCAGCAGTCTCCGTCACAGTCAGAATCCACTGTCCGTTGGGCTCATCCCAAGTCGCTTTGTCGACACGATGAGATAGCTTGATGTAGTTATCCACATAGCCCTTCTCTCTGGCAAATGACTCGTAATACGATTGGATCTCAGCCGCGGGGGAGTAGTACTTGGACCAATCTGCTTTGGGATGGAATGGGTATTGATAGGCGGGTGAAGGAACGTCACAGCGGCATCCGGGGTACTTGTTGGCGTACCAGACACCACCGGGCTTGGGGTACCCTGGAAAGATTGGAGATTAGATGATACTCGATTGGCCTACCACCTTGTCCCAGGAATTACTCACTCTCATAAACTACCAGATCAATGTCATTCCCAAATTCCTTCTCCTTCTTATAACACATCATGATCCCGGAGGCTCCAGCTCCTATACATCCCACTCGGAGCTTTCTTGGAGCGCAAAGGATATGCTCAGATACTTGGTAAGGGCCGTCATTGTCGCGAGTAATGGGTGTACCACCGACCCGGTTGTCGAAGGTTGTAGCGTAGCTGTTTCCGTTTGAGACTGTCATCTTGATGGTTGAGTGAGTCGACAAGGATGAGTATGAAGAGACGAATTAACCCCAGATTGCGAAGAAACAGTTAAGAAATAAAGCACAGGGTCTTGGCAAGCAAAGCTCCTGGCCTTGACAAATCCAGATCTTCGGCTACTGACCCCGCGTTGACAACCGCCAATGTTGACTCCATTCCCCAGACTAAGCTAGCCCCCATGACTCTGAGGCTAGCACGGTTAGCAACCCCAACCCCGCAAAGCTGACTCTCGAGTCGAGTCAACATCTCCACGCGGGGAATTGTTCCCTATCGTGGCCTGTGCAGCAAATGTCCCAGGACCGCTTCCCCATGGGGTTGATGCCGGTAGCTCTTCGATCTTTGGTAACCAACCAGGCCCAGTGACCACTAGCACTGCACTTCTGCGCTGTCTAGAACGCACAGTTTCATTATTGTGGCGTTTCGTGTCCAACTACAAAACCTCTTGTCAATAACGACAATCTTCAATCCCCTCGATCCTTACAGGAACTTGTTTTCTTTACAGGAATCAAGATCCCTCTTCAAATTCTCCATCTTTTTATCAGATAGCTTGTCATGGATACTAAGAAGGAGGCTACGGCAATGACTACTGCTGAACACCTTGAGATGCAGCAGGCGGAAGACCATGCTGAAGCCGCTGCCAACCAAATCGCCTACGAAAAGACCCTCAGCTTTGCCCAGAGCGTTCGAGTCTTTTGGCGGAGCACTCTCTGGATCTTATACGTCCAACTTGTTGTTTTCGGTTATGGTATAGATGGTATCATTGCGGGCAATCTGCTTGCGATCCCCAAGTTTCGGTCAGTACTCTTACATTGTCTCATTCCGCGTGTTTATACTAACTTGCACCTAGCGAGGACTATGGCACTACACTCGCCCAAGGCGGTACGACGATTTACATCATCCCTGCAACTTGGCAGAGTCTCTACGGTGGCGTGTCTCAGCTGGCAGCTGTTCTTGGAGCTGCCGTTACTGGATGGCTGGCTGATAAGATCGGTCGACGATACACCAACATGCTCTTCTGTGCTATTTCTATCGTTGGAGTCGGTCTCCAATACCACTCGACTCGCGATGGCTCTCTCCCAATGTTGACAGTTGGAAAAGCCATCAATGGTCTGTCCATCGGCGCATGGCTCATCATTGGGCCCCTGTACGCTTCAGAGGTTGCACCGCTCAAGCTTCGAGGTTGGCTCACAGCCATGACCAACTTTATCCAGTTCTGTGGTACTCTGCTGTTTACTGGAATCATGTATAAGCTTGGCCCCCGAAACGACCGCGACTCTTATATCATCCCCTTTGTGTGTCAATGGATAATCCCGTCCATCGTCCTTCCTACCATCTGGCTGTGCCCCGAATCACCCGTCTGGTTGGTTCGTGCTGGGCGCCGAGACGCTGCTGTCAAGTCTCTCGATCGTCTCCACGGCGATTCAAAGGACATTGACAAGAAGGCCATCCTTGCTGTTATCGAGCAGACTATTCGGAATGAGCAGGAATACCGATCTGAGACTTCTTCTGTCTCGTACGCATCGTGCTTCCAGAAGCGTGATAGACAACGCACACTTATCAGCATGTTTATCTACGGATGCCAGTACCTCAGCGGTATCATCTTTGTTCTCGGCTACCAATCTTATTACTATCAGCTAGCTGGCTTTGGTGCCCAGATGTCCTTCTTGCTGAGCATGTTGAACAACTGCAGCATGTTTGTGGCCAACATCCTTTCTTGGCCCCTACTGACTGTCGTTGGTCGCCGGCCTCTTATTGTATGGGGACAGCTCATCTGCGCAATCACGCTGTTCATCGTTGGCGGAGCTTCTTTGCCTGGTAGTCGGTCTACGAACCTCGTCACCATTGCCTTCATGTTCGTCTGGGTAAGTCACTGAAACTCTCTCTCAACAGGATAACCATTCTAACGAAATTTCTACAGGGCTTCGTTTACCAGATCACCTTGGGTACAGTTGCATGGACCGTCGTGGCAGAGATCCCAACCTGGCGTCTCCGCTCACGAACCCAAGGTCTTGCCAACATCGTCCTCTGTATCGTTCAATGGCTGATTGGTTTCGTGTTCCCGTACATGTTCAACCCAGATGCTGGTAACCTTGGTGGGAAGGTTGGCTTCATCTTTGGTGCTACCACTCTCATTGGATTCGCTGGCTGCTGGGTCTGGCTTCCTGAGACCAAGAACCGAACTACGGCAGAGCTCGATGATCTCTACGCTGCCAATGTCAAGCCACGACATTTCCACAAGACTCATCTGGGCGAGGCGGCAGGTTCTGATGATAAGACAGCCTAAGACGGACCTGATACTGGTTGAGATGGGTTCTGGTTTCTACCTCCCTTGAGTGCTTCCCACGTCGGTGCTCTGTAATTAGTTTGATTTTAACAACAAGTCATTTATTTTGAGTACCGCTCTTGCTACAAACCGTCACACGCTGCATGCCTGTAGAACTCTGAGTTATCAGTTGCAAGAACAGCCTCAGAGGCGTCTCACAATACCAAGTGTAAAACAACGCGTGTTGGCAGACATGAGCTCTATAGACTTCGTAGTTTCTTCGGGCTGCAAGCCAACAAGTTCGTGGATCTAATAAAAACCACATAACGGTTCTTTTAGCTTCCTACTGATAGCAACTCAAGCTTTTCACGCGCAGTAGATCAATCGTTGAGGCCAATACTTGTTTCTTTTCGAGAATTTATCAGAACCTTTCGAATGCAGCCGATCCAAATACATATACAAACAAAGACATAGAACCACCCTTCCCTCTCAGACTCTACATTTGTCAACAATCCAGTCAGCCTGTAAGTGGATGCCGGAATACGCGTGATCTTCCTCTTGTCCTCCCCGCACCGCTGGTAACCCAGGCTGTGTATCCCCAAAGTCAACCAGACTCCAGACATGCCCTTTCTTAGGCTCGACGTGCATCTCCAGGTTATTATACCCGCTGTATTATGATAATCAGTTTCGGAGTCATCAAAGTGTCGGGGCTTAGACTTAACTTGCGGACGTTCTGAGCCAGCTTTCGTATATCAGCTACAAAAAGCTCTAGTCCGCCGGATACCAAGAGTGTGTCCTTGGGCAAAATCTCCGACCAACCATCTAAGCAATCGATGGGGTTTGCATACTCGTCCAAGGGCTTCCCATCTAGATATGCCTTCCTCCAACGGTCAAGAGCGCCCTTGTCAAGGCAATTCTGGCTTGCATTCTGCCGATATGATTCCCCATTGTTTCGCAGATTGACCCACGGACTATTCAGGCAAGTTGTCACGACACGTCCAGTTTCTCCTTGAGTTTGTATGATTGGTGGAATGCTTGGATGGGGCTTGACCAAGTGCCGAAGAAGTCCAAGGCAGAGATTACCCCCAGCCGAGTCACCAGCCAGGACGATTGGGATATTTCGACTGGCAATGTGTCGATATGCTGAGACGACTTGTCTCAGAGCACCTGGGTAGGGATACTCTGGGGCAAGATCATACTCGGCGACGAACATGTCAGCTTTGAAGCCCCTGGCTTGGAGTTCAACGCTGAACTGCAGCAGATACGGCATCACAGATCCTGGTGAACCGCTAACAAAGCCGCCACCATACACATAGAAGATGACATGTGTCGGGTTGGGATATTTGACCAGGTAATGCCCCCTATAGTCGTCTCCCACGATCTATTCTCGTCAGACTATGTAATGCGATCCAATCGTTACAGAAATGGTTACCGTCTCGGTCGTGGCTTTCTCCTCGAGGAGAGTCGTGCATCTCTGCAGTAGAGCATTCCCATCACATTGGCCAGAACTGATTGCTCTGAATTGGTGTATCGAGAGAGTAGATGACAGCCTAGACATAGTTTCAGCCCCGGAACGTACACAAGGCTACCGATTCTCACCATCGGATCGTAGCATTGGCGAGCATATGCCGAAGTGTCGGTTCTTGCTTCCCAAGAATCCGTGATATAAGGGCTCGTAGTCTGGTCCTAGGAATCACATAGTCTGAAAAGACCTGTCAGTAGCCTTTTCCTTTGATCCGATATGCTCCATTTTGGCTTACATTTTAATAGGATCAAATTCGCTGTCAATCTCGTATCTTCGAACATTGTGTTGAAGTCTGGCATGTTGTCGCAAATCCTTCACTCGTAACACTCTTCGCACACCAAGAAGCGATTATGGTTAGTTCAACTGTTTCTCGGATTATCGTGCATCAATAACTAAGTGTATCCATCACGACTCTCAAACCATCCTTGGCCAAATGGGTCCATTAGGCGATTCAGTCCACTGACTCGCTTACTGACTCAAGCCCCCCGAGGTCCCCTAAACCCGAGATTTAGCGGCATATTGACTCAACAACGCGCTATGGGGCACTAAACAATCGGCCTCAGAGTGCGGGGAAATCTTGATTATAGAACAAGTCCGGCGAGCATGGTTGTCACCTACCATTCGAATTAATTCCCGACCTCTACCAACAACTTACACTTGACCATGTCCCAAACTAAATTGACATCTCTCCAAGGCCGCGTTGCCATCGTTACTGTGGGTTTCTAACATATGATTATACCAATGATGGCACTGACAATACTCTTTACAGGGCGCAGGAGGCGGCCTCGGTAGAGAGTATGCTCTTCTGCTCGCATCATATGGCGCAAAGGTAGTCGTCAACGACTACGGCGGCTCTCTAAGCGGCGAGCGCGGCACTATATCTCGTGCTCAAACTGTCGTTGACGAGATCGAAGCCAAGGGTGGAGAGGCCATCGCAGATGGCCATGATATCTCTGTCCAGAGCGAGGTTCAAGAGCTTGTGCAAGATACGCTAGCGGCGTATGGAACTATCCACATCCTTGTCAACAACGCAGGCACTGCTGGTGAAGCTAGCTCACACGACAACGTGAACGTCCAATCCTTCCGCCGGACGTGGGAGATTGCCGCACTGGGCACTGTTATGCTTATCGGTGCAGTGTATCCTACTATGGAGAAGCAAGGGTACGGGAGAATAGTTAACACTTCGTCTGACAGCCTTATCGGGATGGGAGCAGGTGGCGATGGTGGTTATGTATCTAGCAAAGGAGCCACCTTTGGTTTAACCCGCGATCTCGGGCGCATGAGTCCCAAGCACGGTATCAAGATGAACGGCGTTCTTCCCTCGGCAGCATCCCGCATGTCAGACTTGTCGCCTGTCATCAAGAGGATTACGAGGGAATATTTCCATACTCATCTCGTGGCGGATTTCGTGGTGGCGCTGTGCAGCGCGGAGTGTCCGGTGTCTGGAGAGCTGTTCAGTGTTGGTGGTGGAAGAGCCGCGAGAACGACGTTGGCTACAGTGCCTGGGCATTCTCGTTCGACGGGCCCAGAAGATTATTTGGCGCATTTTGATAAGGTTATTGGTACCACGGACGAGCTGTTTGTTCCTAAGGATACGTTGGATTTAGTGTCTTATGCGATAAAGCAAGCAACGGGAACTGATGTAGGAGTGATAACCTTGGATTAGGTGACAGTTTTGGACAGATAAAGACATAAATGACCTGGTACGTATTTTTACGTTGTAGCTAATCCTTGTGATCCTTAATTATGCGCATTTGAGAAACTCCCACTGCAAAGTTGCGGGTGCCAACACCATCGTCAGACGAGTAGATGTGAATTAGAATGTTACGATTCAATTTCGACTTGCTATGATAAGCTCAAGTCAGACTTCCGATTCACATTTAGTGTTCCCATTGCGCGGGATTGAGCACAAAATTGGTTTAAGCATAGTTTAAATACCATAGAGATATTGAATACTATTAGACATAGATATAAAACTTGTCTAGATCTTTTAAAGGCGGTTAATGCTGGGCAAAGAGACGAAGCTACCCTGAGGCTGACCTGGATGGTCTAAAAACAGTCTAGTGGGGACCTGAAACACTGAGGAATCGTACTTTGAGTGGACAGTCTAAACTGTAGACGTCATAGTGCAAATCAGGGATGAGTCATCTGTTGTCGTCATCGTGCCTATGATTGGCTCATTGTTATCAGCAAGGTCCACCAGATGCTACCACGCGGGTTTTCAGGCTCCAGTAGCATTGACAGCTCATCACGCATAATAAATAAAAGACCCCGACCCCGAGTGGAGACGCTTGAAAAATAAAACCAACCTCTTGATATTACCCGACCGATCGTGTCCAACCCTATTCACGCCAGCCTCAACCTCGATAGACATGACAAGAAGACAATACCTCGTATCTACACTCAGAACAGAAATCGAGATTGCATGAGATAAAATCAAGAATACCCATGGCATTGCCTAAATCGCTCTAAACACGTGTCCCCACCCGCCGTCCCCTCACTCACTTCATGAGCTCACTCTACCGACCCTCCACCAGAAGAGAAGCCCAAGCTGCCATGGCCAAGCTCACCGCCGCCGAGCGCGCCGCTCACGAGGAGGGGAACCTTCACATGCTGCGCGCTACCATCGAGCGCACTCTCTGGCATCTTGATCCGCACAGTGAATTGGCCGCTCATCTGCGAGAGACCACCAAAGAAATCAGACGACATACCCTAGCGGGCTTACTCCCAAAACCAAAACCAAAACCACAACAGAAATCATTACCTTACTCAAAACAAGACGAACCAGGGGAACCAGAATTACCTCGGCTTTCCGCACCGCGGCAGCTTTCACCAGCTCGTGAGCCGCAAAAAGTCCTCACGAATGAGGGCAGCAGCAGATATCAGCTCCGCGATAGGCAGGATCACGTGCCGATAATCGAACTTAGCTCTGACGTATCCTCGGAACTGTCAGACGAGCCCATTTACGATTTCGACCATGCGCCCGACCAAGGCGAGAGCGCATCGGCCAGCGACATGAGCACCTTGGCAAAAGAACACCAGAATCCAAGTCGAGAATTACCAGTAGAAGAGACACCAGGCGAGGAGGAGGCGCTGACTCAAGAAATGCCGACGCATGAGTCTAGAAAGCGACCTGCTGAGGATGACGGCGAAGACGACGCGTCGCCAGTCTCAAAACGCGTCAAAGGCTGGTTGACGCATATCACGGGCGGATACATGTAAATCTCGCTCTTATGAATGACAAGATCTGGACACCGATCACGTTATCATCAAAGAACACCCTACCGCTACTACATTTGACTGCATTCTGGAAATGCAGCATCAAAGCTTCGAGGCTTAGAGATGGAAAACTTGGGTTTGGGCATAATGTGCGAGTTATACACTGGTTTACTGGAAAACAAGATGTAAACAACTGCGAATAGCTGCTTCGGACGGACTGGGGCTGGGGATAGAAAACATCAGGAATGGCTATATCGTAAGATGGGGAAGAGACTGAACGGAATACCCTTATGAGGCTTGATGGATAGCTAATGTATTATTTGACTTTCAATGGATCGGTGTTCTGTTGGTGCAGTCGTGCTTTGATCCCTCTGTTATATCTCTGCATGCCTCAAATTCCGGGTGAGAAGTCGCCAGTCCCTCAAGACAGCCGTGGTTTTCGCGTCAACATTCAACTACATAAGCGCGTCATACCTTTGGAGCATGAAAAGAAAAACAGCTGTCGTAAATGGACCAAACGTGCTTGTCTCGCAATGCTAATCAGAAGACGGAGGAGACTTTGGCCACGTATCCCAGTCTACCACATCCTCCCATCGAAGTACCTCATCATCCTCATCTTCACCATAATCATGATAATACCCGCAATCCTCACACTCACCATCAGGAACAGGCGCTGAGTAGTAGTTGTTCCTCCTCTCATTTCGCCTCCGCTCCGCCTGTTTCGCTTTCTCAGCATTATGCTTCATGCGTGCCCTATTTGCCCATTCCTTCAACTTGTCGGGGTAGCAAATGCACCACAACGCAACCTCTCGCGCCGCCATAGCGTCTTCCAATGCATCGTGAGTGTTTGAATCTAATCGAATACGCAATGCTAACAAGTCCGCACAGAGGGATTCAAGACTCCATCGACGACCAAAGCGAGCACCCGTTCCAAACACAGCTTCCGCTGTGAGAATAGCAGTGTCGAAAATCTTTGCATGGGATACTCGAAGCCTTTTTAAATCTTGCTGGAGAGATTGCCCAACCAATGCTGTCTCTGTGTTGATGTGCTTGAATAGCTCCTGTCGTGCTGCTTCCCAGCCACGGAGGACTTGTCCTTGGGATGCGGCTATAGCGAGTGTCGCTGGTCTTATGCCATGGATATTGGTGCGCCAATCAATGATGGGCACATGAGGTTTGACAAGAGAATTGATCAAAACCTCGCCAGTGAAAAAGTCGATCACGCAGATAGATATGATTTCACTTTGACCATTTCTGACGCCTGCCATTTCGCAATCTAGGGCAATTGTCTTTCTTTTGGGCTCGAGAGAGCTCGGATCAGGAGCCATAACCGTTTGCTTCATGGTAGTGGCTCGTCTAGCGCTTGGGCGATTTTGTATCCCCAAGACATATCCTTCCCTTTGAAGGAGCTCAGAAGAATGGCATTTGAGCATGAGAAGGTCGTGTATAACTGAAGCATCTGGCAGCGGGAATCCTTCGTAGTTTCGGTCTCGGAAGTGAAACTGCCGTAGAGGTTGAGGGTTCGAAACGCTTATCACTTGGCTTTGAGATGGTATGACCGCCGGCAAGTTACCGTGTTTTGCTGCGTTATGCTGGGACAAGGCTTCAGTGCTGCAAAACCATCTGATGCAGTGCTCACAACACTGATTGCTTTGATGGTCTGCATCTAGGCAGTGTTTCGCCAATTGGGAACTGGTTTTGAAAGAAGTAGAGCATACTCTACAGCATCGCTTGCCATTCTTGTTGACTTTAGCCATTATGAGATCATTTGCGAGGAAGACGTGAAGGAAGCGAAAGAAGAGGGGTTCGAAATGGCATACGCAGGCTGCGCTGTTTACCCCTCATGGTAGGCCTCCTGCATTATGTGTTGGCAGACCGCATGCATAATGGTGGCGGGACATGAAGAGGCTTGGCCAACAGCTGGGGGAGCAAGAAAAGACTCGGCATCATGCTATTTGTTATCTTCTTGTGGAGTTTGCATATGAAGTAGTGTTCTCAATATTGTCTTTCTGTATCACCACTCAGCCTTGTAGATGTCTTAGGATTCTTTTCCCCGGTTCATCATGAATCGTTTCAATCCACGGGAACTCGCCAATTATTTGCCGCATACCTTTCCAAGCCAAGTCAGGCTCAACAGAAGATTTCCAGACTACAGATGATATCAAGCTTGATGTATGGATGGTAGACATATATCCCATCAACATCAGCCAGATAAGCGAAGGCATGTAAGATTCTTGCTCTTGTTTCATGGCAACGTAGCACTCCTCAAGATGTGAGGTAAACGTTGGTAGGTGAGATTTCCGTGCCGGGCTACGTGAGAGTGTGGATAAGAAGGCAAGCATGCCAAGTCGCAGAGCTTCGGACACGACAGGGAGCTGACTGTTCCCCAGGCCGATCAACAGGGTTTGACTCGTGCTGACCTGTGATTGGAAGTCTAGCCAATGGAGATTCTTTTTCGACTTCGAGCATCGATGTTGGTTCGCATGACTTGACAAAGCCTGCAATGTCTGATAGCAACTCATCAGTGCAGGATGCACCATCAGCCAGGGGATAATGCTTGGTGGACTAATGACGCCCACAAGCGGTTGTGAGCAAGAATAGTCGAAAGGAAAATATAGTGGCCGACCAGTCGCCAACGACATTCTAAGATCGACCTGCTGGATCTTGAACAATAGTTTAGAGTCCAATGGCACCGGCTTTGTCTCGCGCAGCTCCAGCAACCTCCTCAGTCCATCAAGATGTGTTGAAACAGCATCGAAATCTCGAAACGACTCAGCAGCAAATAGAAGAATCAATATGATAAATATCGTGGTGTGGGATTGTTGCCCTGAAGCATCTCGAAGACTGCCGTTCAAGGACGAGAGGATGGTGCAGAGTATTCGCTGGGTTCGAAGTGATAGCTTGGTACCAGAGCATAAATCATCCACGGCATATGTGGCCAGGAACATGCACTCTAGTAGAGTCTTATTCTCGTGCAATAATGTCAAGTTGTAGATCATGCTTTGTTCTTGGAGGTTTATGTTCTCGAGGTATGTTTCGAGAGGATATGCCGCGTCGAGCAGGGCGTTAAATTTGACGACTATAGTCTTGGGTTAGTGACTTTCCGGTCCGGACTTATAATACATACCTAGTCGCCATGCAGTTGATGGCAAGCGTGATGAGTCAAAGCCAAGCTCATCAGTTCGGGCCTGCAGTGACTTTGAAAAGGGCCCGCAACTTGTCAACTGACAATGAGACGTTATCTCTGGGGATTCGGCGATCTTCCCGAGACTTTCTGCTGCAGCGACTGTTTCTGATGCCTTACGCGCCTTTCTTTTCGATCGACGCGAGTCCTGGCGTACATTGACCCCCTTCATACACCGACTGCGGATCGAGGCTCGACTACCGGGTTCGAGTGGACGCCCATGGCCATCAACGGTAAGAAACGTAAACTCAGTGGCTGGCATTGGGTCAGATGTTTACGGATGATGATGATGCTGACCGACCCAAATGAGGGCTTCAATCTGGTCCAAATGTCGCATCCGCTCAGCCTCAATCCTCTGCCATGGACCCTAGCTGGAATAATCAGCGCTTGACCAGATTGATGTCTGAATTAGGCTAAGCGTTATCTCCGGCTTGTTCGGATTTTAAAATGCTCCGAGATACCGCAGATCTTATCATGTACGCTAACCGTGTTGAGACATCAATCTGGTCGTTTGGCGAATGTCGATCCGAAAACCCAGGAGGAGCATGCGAAGGCCTGACACAAAGCTGAAAGGAAGAATGCCGCGCATCAAGGGGGAGTGAAGCACGTTGAGATGCGAAGACCACATCGTTACCCCAGCTTGGTTAGTTGTATGTCGATCACGACAGAGTGTACAGTTGTCAATGGATAGGCACACTTCGTGTACACGAGTAGCGTATATAAAATAAAGCTGTTCCTCAGAGCGATGTCATTAGAATTGATTCTTACTCTCATCCCGGTTTATCCATCTCAAAGGCAACATTTTCAACATTCACCATGGCTAAGAACGCATCTCCCTTCCAAAGTGCATCCTCACAAATGCCTGCACTTACCCTATCCGTTGGCCAGCAATTCATCCAATCCCAACTATGCACCAAGCCCCAATTGCCCCCCAAGGATCTCGACCTCTCAGGCCAAACAGTCATCATCACCGGAGCAAATAACGGAATCGGCTTTGCATGCGCCAAACTTCTGCTCCAATATAATTTGAGCCATCTGATCATCGCGGTGAGGTCTGAAGACAAGGGCAATGCTGCTGCCAAGCAACTTCGTCAATCATCGCTGTCAACAAGTCCCCAGATTGATGTTTGGAGGCTTGACATGGGGAGCTACAGCTCCGTTGAAGGATTTTCAAAGCGCTGTGAGACTTTGTCTAGGATAGACTTTGTCATTCTCAACGCTGGCATGGGCGATATAACCTTTCATCGTAACAAGGCAACAGGCCATGAAGAGACTATTCAGGTCAATTTTCTCTCAACTATGTATCTCTCTGTTCTTCTCTTGCCCATACTAAAGAGTAGAGCTCCAACTGCGAAGCCAGGTCGCCTCACCGTCGTCAGTTCGGGGACAGCACTGTACTGCGAACTGCCCGAAGCCAAGGCAGACCATATCATCTCTGCACTCGATTCAGAAGCCAATTTCGATGGCATGAGGCATTACGGGAAGTCCAAGCTTCTCGGCCACTTCTTTATCGACAAACTCTCTCAGCACGTTGACGCAAGCGATGTTGTCATAAACCTTGTTGATCCAGGCATGACAAAGGGCACTGGGTTGATGGACAAAGGCACTTGGCTGATGAGAATGGCGATGGCGACCGCAACTAAGTTAGTCGGCCGTACGCAGGAACAAGCTGCCTCAACCTACGTTGATGCAGCGATTATCAAGGGAGAGGAATCCCATGGGTCGTATTTAATGGACTGGAAGATCTACCCGTAAGTACTTCTGCAACGCACTCTCTACCAGTGGCTAACAGATCCCAGGTTAGGCCCGTACTACTACACTGAAGAGGGTAAGAGTGTTCAGGACAGGATCTGGAGGGAGGTGATGGACGAATTCGCGTTTGCTCGCATGGAAGAGATTATACGTTCATTGAGGAAGTAGCCTGTGAGTCCGTGGGACGTAGACGGGCACCTGTGATTGTTTATCGGACTCGGACTCGGGATAATCTATAATGTGAGACGGGTATGGAAAATCTCCTTTTGTAGACGATTATGCGACAACATAAGCACTAGTGATCTACGCGAATAAAAGCGGCGCAGTATCAACTCTTATCATTTCTCGCACCCTTTCAATATAAATAATGCTCATTTGCTAGTTTTGACTGGCCTGTCATACCATCCATCATTATATCTTGATCTGTATCCCCCGCATCTTGTCTGACATCTCCTCTCCTCATCTCATCTTCACCATGAACAAAGTCATTTCGGGCTCCAACGCTCTGGTAGTAGGCGGCACCAGCGGCATCGGCTACGCCATTGCCAGCCGTTTGGCAACATCCCCCAATTACCAATTCTCGGCAATCACCATCGTGGGCCGCACAAGACCTCAGGTCATGCCAGCTGACAAAGTCTCATTTCGCTCCGTCGATGCAACGTCAATGCACGCCTTAAAAGAGTTTGCACAAGAGTTTCGAAGCAATAGCCAGAACAGTCCTCTTGATCTTCTTGTGATGACGCAAGGAATCATGTCATTTGCTGGACGGACGGAAACACCTGAGGGGATCGACAGGAAGATGGCGCTGCACTACTACGGTCGTCAGCTCTTGATTAGAGAGCTCAGACCTATTCTTAGCCAAGATGCGAAAGTTCTTCTTGTTCTGGACGGGCTGAATGCTAGTCCGGACAAGCTGAACTGGGATGATCTCGACCTCAAGGAAACCTTCAGTCTCGCTCACGCAGCCAACCACTGTATCACCATGAATGACGCAATGATACAGTATCATGCCCTTCAGAACCAGGGTTCCAAACAGTTCTTCGCGCACGGATATCCTGGAGTTGTAAACACAGCGACACCAAAGAACTCAGCTTGGTATTTCCGAGCTGTGTCAAAGGTGGCTTCGAAACTGGTTGGTCTCCAGCCTGAGCAATGTGCTGAAAGACAACTTGATGGACTGTACAAAGCTGCGGATGAGCTGCAGTCGAAGGGCTTGTCGTGGGCTTGTATGGATAACCATGGGAAGGTAGTTGGAGGGAAGAAAAAATGGAGTGAAGAGGAAAGAGGCAAGATTGCCGACCATACCTGGGCTCTTGTCGATCGTACATGAGATATTGAGAACTACCTCTAGAGGTTGTATGCAACAATTTAGCATAAGGATCTCGATGGATTCCGTAACTTTTGAATATCTATTTCTTACTAAATACATGTTTGCTAGCATAGCAAAACCCTGTCCAGCTGTTCTGGGCTTACACTGTCATCTCACGCAGGACTTTCTCAACCGTTTCACGGCCAGAATCAACTGCGTAGTCCAGAGGTGTCTTTCCAGACTTTGCCTTCGCCTCAATTTCTGCTCCCGCCTGGATCAACGCTTTCGCCTTCTCATCTGAATCACGCCCGCTGCCGAGATACGGCGCGGATGGGTTCCCTGCCACAAGATGCAGAGCCGTCTCGCCGTCATTGTTAGCTACTCTGACATCGGCTCCACTCTCGATTAGAGTCCTCAACGATTCAAAATCCCCATACATTGCAGCAACGTGGAGAGGTGATGCCCCTTCATCGTTTGCTGCTTCAATGTCAATGCCAGCTTTAAGTAAGACTCGCGCTAGTTCATGTGAGCTCTGCGCAGCGCGGTGCAGGAGTGTATCACCGCCCTCGCCTCTGAGGTGAATGTCTGCTCCATGCTCGATGAAAAGTTTAACGCATTCTGGTCCGTCGCTTATTGCATGATGCAGCACTGGATCCCCATTGTTGTTCGCTGCATTCATATCAGCGTCAGCGTCAAGAAGCATTTGGACAATCTTGATATGCTCATGGGCTGCAGCGATATGCAAGGCCGTATTTCCATAACAATCCTTAACCGTTGCACCCGCCCCAGCGTCTATGAGGAGCCTAGCGATTTGTGTCTCCCCAAACAACGACACGACATGAAGAGGCGTTTCCTCATCGATATTGCGACTGTCAACATTCGCTCCCGCCTTTAGTAGAATTTCGGTAATTTTCACATCACCGCCGGCAGATGTGTTGTGCAACGGTGTGACACCATCGTAGCTTGCTGCAGAGGCATTGGCCCCAGCTTCAATGAGCATCTGCACAGCTTTCGCGTCTCCAAATTGAACGGCATAGTGAAGCGGCGTGAAGTCACGAGCCGTTTGCGTGGCTGATACATCAGAACCGTGTTGTAGGAGCTCTTCTAGTCGTTGGTTATTTTGGTGAAAAGCTGCTTGGTGCAGAGTTGTGATTTCGGCGGGATCGTCGCCTGGGGCGTGGCATGGACAGGTCTGCATTGGCTCGTGAGACATTGTGAGTTACTTTCAAAATGCTGGAGGAGAAATGGTAGATTGACAGCGGAGGATCATTAGATATACGAGAAGCCATTTGGAAAATCATGAATTTTAAGTTGGAGCCATTCAGGCAGCAAGTCGGTCTTTGCCATTTGGAGTCGTGGACCAAGCTGAGGCTAGCTGAAATCTAGGCTCGAACTGGAAGGTTTCCCAAGAACTTCACGGCAACATCCGAGAGCATGTGTCTACCGGAGCTTGATCTGGAGAAATACGAGTCTGGGGGATAACTACGTGTTCCAATCAAACTGCCTGGTATGCTTCATAGGTATCCCAAATCCTTGAACGCCCTCTGCAGAATCTCCCGAATGACATTCTGCTTCCTATTATTATACTCCATAACGTCCTCCCCATTCTCAACACTCGCCCTCGCAGCCTCCCTCTTAATACTCTCGTAAGCCTTCCTATCATCCTCATTCTTCCTCAACCAATCCGCAAAGATCTTATGTCTCACTACCTCCGGGCATCCCGGACCCCAAACATGCAAATTCGTCGGCACGGGTTCATAATCGCAAAAGAAGCGATGTCCATGCCACCCAGGCTCCCTGACGAGAAAATGAAAGCCAACATTCTCAAGTGCATCTACATAAGAAGCTTCGTCGTTGATGTCTTTGACTGTTAGGTCAATGTCGATGACGGCTTTGGCTGGTAGGCCTGGGACGCTGGTTGAGCCGACGTGGTTGATTGATACTGCTGTGTCGCCGATGGCGGATTCGATGCATGCTTTTGCACGGGCGAAATGCTCTGGCCATGTTGGGTCGGGTTCGACGATGGCGATGGGCTGTTTGTGTTTGCGGAATGCGACTCTGTCGATGAGGGAGGGGTCAAAGTCGTATTCCTTTAACAGTTCTTCAATTGTTGGAGCCATGATGACTTTTCGGAAGGGAAAATGACCGTAAATTATTTTCACGCGTTGCAGGAGTTTATATAGAGGAAGACAACGCACGAGAGAGCGCAGGTTACATATAAATGCTGTTGGAAGCTCAGATTCACTGTGATTCTGCTGTTCAGGCTGCATTAGGTCACTTATTTTCCCCGCACCTGACGACAGGCCTTCCCTCTGAAGTGGTTTGGTGACTCATTCGCCGATGAGTTCTTGCATAAGACGCTGTGGATCACTACATACTACGACTGGAACAAATTTATTTATTCCTTGCCATGTCGAAGCCGGCTTTGAACTGGATTGGTTTCTTCTTTGGGATCACGGCATACTTGCGCGCAGCGGTCAAGGCTAACAGGGTTCATCCCTGAAGCAAGGTGATTGATCTACTTGTCTTCATATCATCATACTTAGCATATGCACATACGCTGCTATTCATAGCCTGTGGACTCTGACTGAATCCCTGCCAAGATCAGCAGAGCCCTGTAAAGTGTAATCCGGGCCAAGTATCGACATGTCAGATATGCACTGTTCACCAAGGACGTCAAAGAACTTTTGAAATACTTATCTATCTGGGCATATAAGCACTTCAAAAGTTCTTTAACATCCTTGCTCTCCAATGCACCGAAGGCGACCTCTTTGCAGATTGCAAAATACAATCATTATAGCTTCAAATACACGCAAGGTAAATGGCGCCATACGATCAAACGAGCCGCTGCCACTGACGGTCGATGATCTTACAAAGCAATGGTTCACCCAGATTCTCAAAAAGCCTGTTAAAGATATTGAAGTCATTGAAATAATCCATGGAACGGCTTCCAAGGTCTCAATCAAACCAACGTTCCAGAATGATACCGATGACAGCGTCAGTAATGTTTGCGTCAAAGGCGGATCCAATCCCGACGTTCGAGAATCTTTTCCTTTCCTCTGCGCCATTTATAGAATCGAAGCTGCTAAGTTCTACTACTACCTTACCCCAAAGCTCAAGATCCCCCTGCTACTGGTATTGTATCCCGGTACAAATACTGAACGGCCCTGGAATCGTTGTGATGGCTGATCTCAAAGCTCAGGGCTGCACATTTAGTAACCCACTTGAGACATGGACGGTTGAGAGGGCGAGAATGAGTGTCGAGAAGCTCGCTACCCTCCATGCCAGCACCTGAGGGGGTACAAGTGAGACAATTTCGATCAAAGATGCAATCTTGGGTTTGTTGGTGCCTGATGAATGGGATAAATGTTTTGCTCTAGATGCGAGACCTCCGGTTCCTGAGTTTATGGAGGATCGGGAGCGTATGACGGCGACATTCAAGGCTCTTTGGGAATCTGACTCAATAATGAAGTGTATCGTCCACGGTGATGCACATATTGGCAACACATTCATGTCACGCGCAGGAGAGCCTGGCTCTCTTGACTGGCAGGTAACTCAGTCTGCGTCAGCCATGCGTGATGTTGCCTACTTCATCGGCGGCGCACTGTCCATTCAAGATCGCGGCGATTATGAGAACGACCTCCTGCAGTCTTACCCCAGCGCCCTGAGGCACGCGGGCGGCTCGGAACTTGAGATCGAGGATGTATGGGGAGGATACCGACGACAAACCTTTCACGGCTTTGTGTGGGACCTAAGTTTAGGGTGACAATAAACTCCACAAAAGGTATGCTGAACTTATCCTAATTTATAATAAGTTACCTAAACCTTTCGTCACTTAGGCTTAAGATTCCAAGCTGGACCACTAATGTAAACAGTAAAACCGCGAGGTTGTTGATCACAAGAGCGTTGAATTGCTGGAGGGCGAGGAGGGATGAAAGGAAATAATAATGCTCCATATGAATAAAATACTATGTACAACAACGGCGGATTACTCAAGGTGTTACAACCCAATGCGATCACCACCACGGTGCAGACATGCTTCGAAATGAGTTGGTCCCACAATGAACTCCTCCTTGAAGTCTATGATGAGTATCCCAGTCATCGATAAACTCGACCTTCATTCCAACTTCGGCATATTTGAAGCTAATTGTCTCTGCAAAGACATCCTCCCCCCCGACCCTTGGACCCCATGGGTAAGGCGCAATGCAAGTGTTGTACCCAGTGAGGACGAGGTTGTTTATGGCGGCAGGGAAGAAGGCCCCGACTTCGGTTTCCGAGTCAGGACCATCCCAGGGGCCGTTCTCAATGAACAAAGCCGGAATGCGAATGATGTCCTCATCGGTGAGTCCAACTTCCTTCCTGAGAGTCTTGACGTTGCTCTTGATTTTCCGATCGCACCATTTGTTGAGCTTCATCAGCCTGTTATTGCTCAACAGCTGACTCACTGTAATGGAATTCACGGGCTGGTCACACTCGGGCGTCTTGCAGGACCGCGGCCACTCAGTATCACCCTTGCGTGAGATAGCCGGGAGCGATCCATACCCGGCCTTTTTCGCGTTTTCAAGGATCTTGATAGCTAAAAGAGGATCACTGATGACTGCAACCCAACCTCGGGTGTTGTTGGCGGGAATGAACTGGAGGAACTCATCGACATGACCCACGGAAAGCCAGTCGGTATCAAGCCGAAGGGGCTTCTGTGACTCTTGAGCTTCGAGGTAGGACAGAACGTGATGGTATTTGCTACCATGCTGGCCAACGATGAGGCGCCCAGCTCGCCAGATCTTGCCCTTGAAGGTATAGGGAGGAATGGCTTCGATGTTGCCGCCAGCATCGATATCAGGGCTCGAGGCTCCGAGATGCTGCACTGCACCAACTCCAGCTTTTCGGAAATACAAAAAGAGGTGTTGACCGCCCTCTTGTCCAGTGCCGGCGCGGGGACACCGAATCAGGATCCGGATAGATACCGTTCCATTTGGACCAGGCATGCTTGCGTAGCCTGGCTCAACAAAGTCTTGGGCCCACTTATCCAACCTTTTTCCGTCCATGAGAAAGAAGCCGATTTCTTTCTTGAGGCCAGCTGCCTTTGTAATTGAGTCGAGGATGTTGGCGAAGTCATCAAGATAAAGGTTCGAGACATCCTGGACAGTGAGGACTTGTTCGACCGTTTGGAGATGATGGTGTGTGAGCACGGGTGCAACACGTAACATGACCGTGTCAGATGATTTGGTACTTCCGACTTGGATGGTGAAGCGAATAGTGACACGTCCATCCCAGCGCTCGGGATTTCTGGTGTCCCGACTCTTGGGACGTCTGGTATCACGAGCATCAATGCCAAGATCAAGGCCAGCCTGCAGCTCCCGTTGGGAAAAAGTATGGTCGTTGTCGATGTATACCCAACCCTTGCCCTGCTTCTGGAAGATACGCACGAGCTTTCGTTGAGTCGCATCGGGAACTGTAATCCTGCCCTTTGCGTTTTCGGGAAGGGTTGGGACGGGGACAGTCTTGAGGGGTGCGAGATACTCGGGGGATCTCTGGATATTGTCAGAAGCATCGTGGCAATCGTCAAGGTTCATGTCAAGCAGAACCTTGCGACTGGTAAACTCAGATAGGCATCGTTGATCTGTATCGCCGATGTTGGGAAGGAAAATGGCACCGGACTTTTCTGTCCATCGCGTCTTGTCTTTCGTGTCCGAAGAACCTTCGAGGTCGACTCGTCCGTCGCGGTTGGTGTCAGCACGAATATCGGCTTTGAAAGGTTTCGAAGGGCAAGCTAAAGCCAGTGGAAGGCCTGAAGAGTGTCAGAGCTGGATTTGCAGAATTGATTGCTGGGTAGTTTAGGCTTGGTATAGGTAAAGTTAGGCTTAGGATAGGTAAAAATTAGGATAGGTAAAGTTAGGCCAAGGATAGACCGGGGTAGTAAGGTTCTTACCGCAAAAGGCCAAAAGGTGAAGAGAGCGGCGCATTGCTGCAGTGGAGGAATGCACACGAGGTGAGAGTAAGAATGAGTGATGAAGGGTGTGGCGTTTGAGCGGGAGTAATGATGCAGTTGATGATGCTGATGATGAGAGATGGTACAGAAGACGAGACTGATGATGATACAGATTCAGAGGCTGAGAGGGATGATGATGCTGGTGATGTTCAGGTGAGAAAGCAAAATGGGCAGTTGTTTTGTGTTTGTCGGAAGCACATTGCTTGTTTGGCAAGAGCACCTGCGTTGGGAGCCGTCCCCGTTCTGTACAGACGGGAGGAGGTGAGAGATGGCTTCTCTTGCCTCACCTCGATTGAACACCCCAACACGAGTTGACATCACTCGTTGGTTACTGGCTGGGAGATTTCAAGATCAGAAGATGCTGGGAGATAAGGCGTTTAATGTTGAATGCGCCATTAAGCCATGGAGTGGCAAAACAGAGTACACGACTTTGTTGAAAGGCCTTCATCGACGTCGTTGGGAAGAGTCGACTCTTGATTACTGTAAAAGGCTTGCTAGGTTGAAACGAATGTTGAGAGGCAGTGAAGCTTTCGTAGAGTTTGTTTAGGAGTAGGACAGTGGAATTATAAGTACGTTCTGTTCATGTTTCCCATGAAATTATATTCCTGTTTACTATACCAATATCTTATGCTTGCTCCAGTTGACTGACCTCTACCTCACGCTTCATCTCAGCCTTTTCATCTCTCGCCAAGATAGCCTCATTATCAGGAGCCAGCTTATTTCCATAGCGACCAATCTTGTACCAAGGCAGAGAGAACAGTTCATCAGTGCTCTCAAGTGATCGTCCAGCCATCTCAGGAACAAATGCCCAGACCCAGACGAGACCGAGGATACAGACAGCAGCGCAGAAGAAGAAGAATCCACTGCTAGTCATGTGAAGAAGCATAAGCGGAACAGCCTTGGTGTTGCCGTACTGGTTCGCAAAGTGGAGACACATGGTGATGGAACTGCCCAGGGCACGAAGGCGAAGGGGCCAGATCTCAGCGTTGACAAGATACTGGAACGAATTCCAACCCATGGTCCAGCCGACACCTGAGATGTACAGCATTGCAATTGCGCCGACGCCGGCATGCTTCTGGGTGCTAGTCAAGGTTCCATCTTCAAGAGTCTTGGTACCAACGATAGCAAGGAAGATGGCGATGTACAAGACTGAAATGGTCTGAAGAGTGATACCAGCATATAGCGATCGTCGACGACCGATAAAGTCGACGAGGAAGAAAGCGCATGCATAGGCAGAAACCAACTTGACGACACCGAGAATGCAAGTGGCGAAGAGCTTCTCGGACTGGCCAGACTTTCCAAGGACACCAAAGAACTCAGCGGCGTAGATGGTAATGGCACTAGCGCCAGACCATTGACCCAAGAGCTGGGCCATGAAGCCGAGCATGAAGCGGTATCGGTTGGCGGGGATGGTGAGAAGTTCTCGGATCTTGCCCCATCGGGAGACACCGAGGATGGCTTCTTGCTCTCGCTCAAGTTGCTCGCGGATTCCGTACAACTCGGCTTGGACGAAAGGGTGGTCTTCGGGGAGTTGTCGGAGCTTGCAGAGGGCTTTGGTACTCTCTTCGTTGCGGCCCTTCATGGTGAGCCAGCGAGGGGTTTCGGGGACGGTGAAGGATAGGATCAGAAGGATTCTGCCAAAGGTTAGTCGGAGGTGTTGACAGTGAAGAAGAGGGAGACATACCCGGAGAAGCCAATGTGGCACGTTTGAGGCGCAACCCATTGGTATCGAGATGAGTCGGGCATGTTGATGGAAGCGCCCCAGTTGCTAAAGTACGCAACCATGACACCAAGGTAGACAGAACCAGCAAAGATATTGGTCAGCATACCACGCACAGCCCTCGGTGCAGTCTCAGCAAGGTATGTCGGGCCAACAACGACAGTCATACCAATGCCCAGGCCAGCGATAAAGCGACCCGCCAGAACCTGTCCCACGCTTCCATGGCTAGTAATAACGATGATGAAACCAACAAGCCAAAGCATGCAAAGGAATTGAAGTGATCTAACACGACCGATCTTGTCGCAGAGGAAGAATGCAAGGAGTGAACCAGCGATGGAACCGATTTGGACCATGCTGGTGATGTTGGACTCGACTTGGGCTTGATGTTCCTCGGATCCGTGATCGAGACCGAATTCTTCTTTGAAGCTCTTGAGCGTGACCATGCCTCCGACGAGACCTTCGTCAAGACCACGACTGGCACCTAGAACACCTTTCGAAGAAATTAGCAACTGTCAAAACAGTGACTGGGCTTGGGTAACGAACCGAAGACAAAGGTACTCCAGTATAAGCGCCAGTTCATAACCTCACTAGGCGTATCCGCCATAGCGGCTCTATTTCCAAGCGTGAACTTCATCTTTGCAGAATTTCTGAACGATATCCTACTTCGACACAAAGGTACAGAACATCAGTCAGGGAGAAATAGGCATAGTATTTATGGTTAAGAAATATTGGGGATCGTCTCTATAACCAGCGGGGGAAAACGGAGGCTTCTCCACGGCCTAGTAGGACTCTCCGCACCCTCTAGACGGATATTTCGTGCCGATTGCGGGGATTTCGCCACTTTATTTTCTCCTCATTCCAACGGCATCACCGCGGAGATACCTATTTTAGTTGCCCGATGAACTTGTGCGTCCAATTGGAGTGGATTGGTGACTGCTAATGCTTCCCCGCATCTCACTGTGAGACGCGGAGATTTCCACGATGGCTTCGAGAAGCAGTTCGGGAGTTACCATTACGTCTTTTTATAGAGGAGGCTGTGAAAGATGACCATATGCTTAGAATATCGTAGATCTCGGAGTGAGCCCTTTCATTATACGAGATACTACAGCCTCTGTTAAATGCCTCTACCCCAAATCATCGTGACTTTTCGCACTTCTTCGCGGGGTCAGCAAAAGATCAACACGGATATCCGGCACATGGAGAGTGGATAGTGGAGTATAAACCGCCCGCAAACCCAAAGGTTCCCTGCTGGAAGAGCGAGATTGAAGGGATAGCCGATAATTCTAGCCAATGATTTGTTATTAATTACTGACTACTTCCCAACGTTACATTTACTCGTGCGAGAAGACTCCGAGCTCACCCTGGAGATGCCGTGATGTGGGAAAGCATTCTCCCGCTATGTGTAAGCAAGGTTTGGAGATGAGAAAAGGTCGATCTATGCTTCTATTTAAGCTTCCCTGGAGACGAATGTTTGTCTGGCCGTTGTGACGGCCAAGTTGGGGTTTATTACGGATGGCATCCTCTGTGCATTTGGAGTTTTGCTGAGCACCGTGAACTATGAATGACAGCGGCCTATAAGGTTAAGCTTTAGGCTGCGAACACAGTGAACAAACCTGAAGTTTGTAGCACGTAAATGAGCCCAGTCGGCTATGAATGGAAAAAATGCGGCTCATTCCGTAGCCAATTATAGAAGCACTTTGAACGGATTTGATGAGTGCAGGGTAAGTAAGAAACATTATTTACAGTAACTAAATAACTTGCGCCATCGTGCGCTTGCCTTTCAGTCTTATAAAGAGTATCGAGTTTCTGTTTTCTCTTGTAGAATAAGTGTTCTATAATGCATGGTCTATGCGAATTTAGGATAAAGTCAAGTGGTTCCATAGAGGTCTCTTATGCGCATATGACACCAGTCACAGAAAGCGCATCTTCAACTCAGAACTTGCCGCTTATGTCGAACGTATTCTGACGACAAAGTCGCCCATGAGAGTATCTGAGACAATCTTAGACAGGCGGTATATAGAAGTCTTCACGATCTAAGCACGACCTTCTCGTCACAAGACCGTGAGGCATTTCGTTTCTCACAGCTCGTGATGGCTGACAAACAGAACCAAGACCTCAGCTGCCCCACCCAAAAGTGATGTCAGTGCCCTGAGAATGGATCTCACCTCCGAACAGCCAATCATCGACATGAACACGACCAGCTTTCTCGATTAGGCAATTCAAAAGATCAAGCAAGGCATGGCGATGATCGACATTGTTTCATAAGGCAAAGCCCAAAACAGCAAACCGTCTTGTCAGCCGCTGTCACTTATCTCAAAATGGACTATCAAGACCTCACCCTGGTTTGATCTGCAGCAAGGCAGCATCAGACCCTTTAGAGAGACGCAGTATAAAGGCTAGCTTCGTGAACTTGATGATCTGGAGAGCATCATTGGTAAACATGTCTTCTGATAACTCAACTTCGACGCAAGAAAAAGAGCCTGAAAAAGGTCTCTTTCGATACTGGAAACCATCTACAACGAGTCAACCTCCTCCTGATGGAGGTCTAACGGCATGGCTCCAAGTACTTGGCTCCTTTCTCATCAACCTCAACAACTTCGGTTTAGCCAACAGCTTCGGCGTGTTCCAAACATACTACGAAACGACCCTTCTTCGAACACACTCCTCGTCTGCGATATCATGGATCGGTACTCTCCAAGTCTCCCTGATCCTCATCATCGGTGTCATCTCCGGTCCGCTCTTTGACCAAGGATACTTCTATCCCATCCTCATCGCCTCGAGTCTCATGCTTACCTTTGCACTTATGATGCTGAGTTTATCGACGCAATATTATCAAGTCATGCTGACGTGGGGTGTCCTTGGAGGTATATGCACTGGGCTGTTGTACATCCCTAGCGTTGCTATGATCCCTCTTTACTTCACGACGCGTCGTGGTCTGGCTCTTGGCTGTGCGACAGCGGGAGGCTCTTTCGGCGGTATCATTTACCCCATTGTTGTCCGCCGTTTGCTGGACTCTGGTGGCTTTGGCTGGGCTTGCAGAGCGATTGGTTTCATTACCCTCTTCACGTTGACAATCGCGGCAATCCTCATTAAGCCAAGCACACAAGCAGTCAAGAAGCCAACACGACAACTCTTCGACAAGTCGATCATCAAGGACAAGGCCTTCATTATTTTTACGATGGCATCCTTCTTTATATGGTTGGGCTTCCTCGTGCCATACATTCTCACTCCCTCGTTTGGCCTGTTGGGCCTTGACCATCCCGTCTCAGAGGATCTTTCATATTACATGTTGTCTGTCCTCAACGCCGCCCAAGCTTTAGGTCGAATCCTACCTGCAGCCATAGTGGATAAGAAGTTCTTGGGAGCGGAGTCTATTCTCATGTTCAACATCGCGGTATCTGGTATCCTTGCTCTGTGCTGGATTGCAGTCCATAACTTGGGCGGCTTCACAGTCTTCCTCATCTTATATGGCTTCTTCTCTGGTGCAGTTACGACCTTGCCCGCGTTCATCATCCCATACTTATGTCCTTCACTGGCTGTCATCGGTACTCGAATGGGCATCGTCTATGGTGCGGCTGGGTTTGGAGCATTGATTGGACCCCCAATCGCGCTGGCAGCTGATGAGGCTCACGGTGGTCAGCATAACCGTGCATTTCTGGGTGCGCAGATTTGGAATGGCGTGACCATTCTTTTCGCGTCCTGTCTTTGCGTGTATCCTCTCTGGGAGGCTAGGAAGCGACGGCACATGAAGGAGATGGCCGATGCCAAGGCAAAGCAGGGCAGTAACAGTGCTTAGAGACACCGAGATGGAATGAAATTGAAGGTTAGAAGGTGAAAACGGTGAGGTTGCTGAAAAGAAGCGCTTGGAAAAAGGCATGGGGATTGTATTGTAGCTCTTGATACTTGCTGGGAATAAGAAATCATGATTGTGTGATATCCTTATCATCTGGCCTCCTCACATTTTGGTCCGAACAGTCTTGTATTATTTCTCAAAATTGCTTTTTGCCTTCTGCGCAGATACATTGCGTTATATGGCATAAGATCCAGTCAGCATTCTCACCAAGAACTGGTGAGGCATATCGCAAAATCAGGCTGTGCAGTTCAACACCGTGATTGGTTACAGAGACGTCAAGGCATACAGCAGGGCAGCGTAGCCCCTCATCTCATTTCCGCTGTTTGCAATGAACAGCTTTCACATTTCATTTCTGACCTGATTTGATATTAAACTTTCTATCACGGTTGACCGCCATGGATCCTCTATCTATCATTGCCAGTATTGCAGGCATTGCAACTGCGGGCACGTCGCTCTCAAAAGCGATATACCATTTTATCTCATCGACGCGGGGTGCCTCGCGTGAGATGGCAGACATAGCCCGCAATATCTCGGATTTATCTTGCATTCTTTCAGAGCTTCGCCGGGTACTCCAAGAGAGCGCCGATATATGCAGTCGCAAACTTCTCCGCAGAATAAGGTCTGCGACTCGCCGTATATCCAAGATACATGATGATATCTATGGGCTCATGGAAAATATTAGGGGCTTTCAAAACTTTAGATGGAGCTTCAAGCGGTCAGAAGTGCAGTACAAGCTCACACTGATTGAGAGCCATAAGACTGCTATTCAGTTGATGCTCAACATTCTGATCCTTGCAGCGACAACAAGAAAGGAAGCACAGTTAGTAGTTTCTAAGCTTCTGTTCTGATACCATGATAACTAATATTCTTGTGCAGATCCCAAGTCACTCAGCCAGATTCCGCCAGCGAAGGCAAGCAGAAAGAACCAGAGTCAGAGATTCCCCTCCTCCGCCAGCAATCAGAGAATCTCGCCTACGCAACCTCCCACTGTATGGTTGACCTCTCAGATAACGAGAGCTTTGAGACTAGCCAATCATCAAGTCAACCAAAGACCGATTCCGATAGCGAGGTTGACGATGTCACAGGGCAGGTTCAGGTCCATGGGCATGGGTCATCTGACGGGACAGGCCGATGGCTCTTTGAACTTATTTTCGAAAACTCCTATAAACACGGAGGAGACTCAAAGACTCAGGAACAGGATAGTGGCAAAGGACGTGAATCTCCAGCGTTTGATACAACGGCTCTTGTGGTGCGAACGCCAGCAGAATTACAAATAGCCATTTACGAACCTGGAGCAGGTCAACTTCTTATCGACAGACTTCTAGCGGACTGGACATGTCTCTCTTACGAAGAGGTTACCGGAACCTTCGTTGGCAAACCTAAAACAGAAGAGGAGAGACCTAGTAGTCCCCCTTCCGCACAACAAAATGCCGTCATCCGTTTCAAAGACGCCATTGGTCGGAGATACGAATTCCCATACCATCTTGTTCAGACGTTGGAGGTAAGATGTATAGCTCTATGATGATATTTTCCTGAAACTTATCTAGCGCAGGGCATCGAAAACATGATTAAAGAAGCATTCAGGACTGTTGATGGGCTTTACCCACATGCCCTCTCGCGCCGTTACGATCTCATTGATTCTGACGGCAAGTTGATAAATCCAGTAAATTGGGAAAGCACCGTAGAGCCAGGAATGCAACTTAAAATGACTATGTGGCATCTGAAATAATAATGAAAATCCAACACCAAATCTTGAAGGGAAGAGGGCCAAGGCCCTTAATAAAAGGCGAGAAAAGCTTGAATGGGAGAAGATCAAGGTTACTGAGAGAGTGCGAGAGGATCTTGGATGGAAGAGAAAGGAGGATATATCTCTGCTAGCTCTTCTAACGGGTCACCGCGGGTATAAATTCCATAATTGACAGCTGGCGTTTATCATACGCCAAAGCTCTGTGGATTGGATAAGAGATCAGCGCATTGGGAGACTGCTACAGATTCTTGTAATTACCAGAAATATTCTAGCACCACTTAACCAGCTATACCTTGAGTAGTGGCGCTTATGTGAGGTAGTTTGGACTAACAAATTCCTACATACCAACCCCATTTAAAGTGACTCTGAAGAGCAAAGTCGATTCGATCTCTTTTGCTCGTGATAGAAGCTCTTGGGCGTCCCAATTGGCCCAGATGAACTTGCCCCGCAAGAACCCGGCTTCCTCTGACGCAAGCCATACCATAAAGTGAGCTGGCAACTCCACTGATCTTGTTAGCTACGAAAGCAAGAATTGGATAGAATCTGTAAGCAAACCTGTATCGAAACCGACACTCAGATCGGGATTGATTCCTGTCGCAATGATCCCTGGTTGGATGCTGACGACATGGATGTGCGGGTTCTCGAACGCGAAGTAGTCAACCATCTTCAGAGCGGCTGCTTTGGCTGCGGCGTAACTAAACACACCAGGAACTTCTGTCATTGGGGTCCAGTGACCTATGCCAGAGCCGACGTAGATGACCTTTGCACCTGGGGCTGCCAGGGGGAGGAATGCTTGAAGTGAATTGAAGACGCCGATGACATTTATCTCAAACCCTTGGCGGAGCTGAGCTTCGTCATAGCCGTGTACTGTACCGGCTTTTGGTAACATGCCAGCGTTGGCAATGAAAATGTCGATTTTGCCAAGCTTCTCAACGATGTTCTTCATCGCGGTGCTTATGGACTCAAGTTTAGTGACATCTCCAGTTTCGAACTGGACCTGGGCCGAGGGATTGGCAGCCCGAATAGCCTTTGCAGAAGTTTTGAGACATCCAGGCCTTCGGCCGATAATGGCGATTGACTTAGCACCAGCTTGGGCGAAGGCGATTCCAGTAGCTTGACCGATTCCAGTGCCTCCACCAGTGATAACAACGTTCTTTCCAGCAGCGGAAAGCTCTGGTCTTGTTGGTGAGATGAATGGATATGGCTCCGAGTGCCATGACTTGGTGAATGATGAGAACCCCGGTAGTGGGAGAGGTGCCATTTTGGTTGGGAAATGAGGGTTGATGAATATAACGGTGTTGCTAAATATTCGTTCCTGGGCGCGACAATTATATAGCTACTGCAATCACGTATTAGGTGGATACCACTAGATCACAACCTTTTGATTTCTTTTTTATTCATAAGCATGATATCTTTCATTCTTCCGCGGAACACCTTCAACGTTGAATCTGTAATGTATTTTAGTTGCCTGTTCCGCGGAGGATGGGGATGGCATCATGGCAACCTGGCTACAAAGACTTCACATTTGGACATCTCAGAAACAACAGGACCAAGCATCGCCTCAATCTTAGCACCTACTAAGAGGCAAGCACCTTTATATTTTCCATCTGAATATTTTGTAACTCTTCAGCTACAAGTGGCCTCAAGCCAATCCACATTCTGTACAGCTTTGCGAAATGACATCTCGCGGGAATTCCTCAGGAGCTCATCCCACGAATGACGTAGACGTTTCAACTGTGGAAGCGGGGCTTGCAATATCATATCATCCAGAAAATTGAACGCGAGATTGATCAACTGGTCATCCGTCTCAGTCTTTGTATGCCAAGGGTTGAAGAGGCTATTGGCTGTTAGGCATACCGCCGCAGAGATATAAGTACACGATGTCATCCTGGAACCTCAAAATTAGCAAAGGGAGGACGGAATAGAAAGGATGGGCTTACCAGATAAATGCAGGATCTTTTCGATCAATTGCTACGAACAACTCGATGTACTCGCGAGACTCATGAACAAGTTTATGCCAACCCACCGGCAACCGTGGAGCTGCAAGTACCCCCTGCGCAACTGCCTTTCTTCCAAAGTCTTGAAGACTTGGTATCCATTGCGCCTCCATGGCATGAGCTTTGCAAACTACACTCCGACAGGTGAGATGACTTGAGTACAAAACACCAAAAGCCCGCTGTAGGTTTGCGTTCCCGCTTTGAGTAATGGCACTGGGAGAAAACTCGAAAGGGATACGGGCAAGCCAATCATCTAGCACTTGGTGTATTCGAGATACGTTATCCATACGGACGTAGAAGTCCGATGCGGTCGGGGACTTGGATAGCATTGCTTCATAGACTTGTCCTTGAATATGCGCAAGCTGTACCCGTGATAGAAAGAAGTTGAAGCTAGATGTATTATCAGCTGTGTATAGCATGCCAGCTCCGTCAGTAGGTGTAGCCGATGGCCAGTCAATACTGATGTCATTTCGGCTCTGGATAGGAGGTAGTTTTGTGCGCATCGATATATCTCGATCCAGGATATAAGCGATCCAAAAGGCTCGATCTCGCTCCAGGGCTTCGGAATCACTTAGATGCTCCGGGCTCGATCGAGTATGTAGTCCCAGTCCATGGGCAAGACGTAAAGCAATGGGTATCAGAGCCGAAGCTGGTTTCAAGTCCGATGTCGCCTGTAATAACACGACCATTCCGACGATTGTCTGGACGTCTAAAAGATTTGAATCGCCCAACATGATATCATTAAGAACTGATTGAGCCTTGTTCATGAAGTGCAGAGTACTGTAGTTGGGTGGCTTCTCTTCGTCTGGGATATGGCGATAGGCTAGGGAGAGAACGACATTGATGGCCGCCCAAGTCGAGGTATCTCGCTGATGGGGTTGCTCGTACCATATGTTAACCCGAGATAGAAGTCTCTGTGGATGAAAGAGGGGTAGGATAGTGTTGAAAGTTGCAAGGAATTTGTTGACTCCGGATAAGACCTCGTGTTGAGGAGGTAACTCAAGACCTGAGTCAAGGGAGCCCCTTCCAGAGTAACTGACGTCATATTCACCCAAATGGGGCTGGTCACTTCGAATGCTGCTTTTCTGTGTTAGTCTTTCTTCAAGCTCTTTTATTCTTTGCTGCGCTTCATCGAGACTCGTCTCAAGTGATTGGACCTGAGATTGCAAAGTCCCCGCGGTACTATTAGGTCGTTTCCTAATTGAAGCTTTACGACTCGTTGCTTGAAAAGTGCAGTCGGATTTGTAAAGAACGCAGTGAGAACAACGAGGCTTTTGACCGTCGCACCGAATCCGCTTGCGGTAGCAGACGTCGCAAGCCTGTCACATACTGTCAGCATTTTCTTTTCCGATAGAGTAAGGCAGGGCGGCAAACCTTTCTGGTCATCTGTACTGGCGGCATGTTTAACGTTATGGTTGGGAATGGCGGATGGAAAGATGAATGATTGAGAGGGTGATGCTTATCTTGTCTTCCGCGGAAGCAGTGCTGACAAATTGATCTATTTTCTGATTGGATGTACTGTGAGGCTAGTCTAACCTGCCACAGATGACGAATGATGATCTCTATTTCTGCTCTATCTATTACAACTCCGTACTGTAAAACAACCCCATCCAAAGCAACTCTACCCCAATCCACAAATACACTACACTACAACACAAACACCATCTGCGCGATAAATAATGGAACTGTCAATGCACAAACTCCCCAGTGCCGCCCGCGCCTTGCCTCAGCCATCAGCTCGCTGTTCAAATAGTCCACCCATCAAGAGCCTCAACATCGGTATAGGCAGCGAGGTTGATGTAGTGAACCTGTCGCGTTCCACCACGACCAAACTGCTCAGCCGTGCTGTTTAGCAAGAAAGCCGAAGTAGAAGAGTTCAAGTTGAGCAGGCCAGGAAACTGCTTGTTGAACTTGTCAAAGATGACCTGAGGTGTGAAGTGATCAAGACCCTTGGTCTCAATCTCCTTCTGCCAGTACTTCAGATAAGTGCGTGTATGATCAACGTCAATTGAGCAGCCAAACTTCTTGTTAGACAGACTGTGCCCGGGAATGACGACATTTGGCTTGAGGTAGTCGATCAAATCGAGGGTTGAGAGCCAAGATTCGGTGAGGGCCTTGGTCAGAGAATCGGCTAGCCAGAGATGCATGTCGTGACCGTACACGGAGTCGCCTGCAATCAAGGTCTTGATAGAGGGGATCCAAAAAAGTGTCTCGTCGACAGTATCGCCGGTGAGAGGGTTCAAAAAGTGGATTGGCGTGGCTTCGTCGCCGGGCAGGGTGAAGAATGAAAAGTCGTAAGGCGTAGGAAGATGAACCTTGTTGACAATGGACTTTTCACCAAGAACACCCTTCATAAGCTTGACCTACTCAATGTTAGCAATTGCCACGATCATGGTATTATCCTGCATACCTTGTGAGCTGCCTCCTTCTTGATCTCAGCCGCGGCCCTGGAATTGGCATAGTACTTGGCCTCAGGAAATCGCGACAACAGCGCACCACCACTGAGGTAGTGATCAGGATGGAAATGGGTGGTGAATGCAGCGACAAGTGGCTTGTCGGTTGTGTTGCGAACCCAATCGGCCAGGGCTTCTGCTCCTTCGATTGCCATGGGCAGGTCGATGAGGACAGCAGCTTGAGAGCCGATGATCAATGAGGAGACCATGTCGAAGGAAGAGCCATGATTGATGAAGGTCTCAACACGAAGGCCGGGGTGGCTGATTGCCCTGGCGCTGATGAGGCCGATGGACTGAAGGGCCAGGGAAATGGTAGCAAGACGCATGATTGGAAAGGATATTGAGAATGTTTGTAAGTTGAGTTGTCGGTCTTTCTTGTGATTGTTTGCTTGCTTGATTTCTGTGTGGTTCTTTCATTTTCATTGCTGCACGGTAACTCTATATATAATAAACTGCGATTCCTTTTAATTAAATGGTGACTCTTGAGCTCCGACATGTCGTCAATGCCTCCTCTGAGAACCAAAGTGGGAGAGCATCGTGAGGTAGTGGGTCCATTTCTAATCTGCAACTCCACATCTCCCCACTGCGGCATTCGACTGGAATACCGAGATCAGTTTACCAACTCCTGGCGCATCAAGTGCCGGGTTTCTCATTTTATCGAGTTGACGTGCTCATGGAAAATGCGATCAAAAAGGTATACTACTGCTTATACAATGGTACGTTGAAGCTATCAGAGCGTACTTGAGGACAGCACAAAAAATACAATCGCGTTCTACGCTCTCACTACTACAGAATTCGCTATCCTGCTTTTCCCTACTGATTTGGTTCATTAAGCAGTGTGGTGGGATGGCTGGGTATGAGTCGCTGGAATGAGAAAAGTCGGAAGTACAGAACCCAAAGAGTCTAGGCAAGAATTAAAGGCTCCGATGACGAGCGACGGCAACCGTTGCCAAAAGTGTCTTTGTCAAGACCGTTGGAAATTCGTAAATTAAGCTTTACTGGCCTGGTGTGGCGTTGGCGTCTGTCAGGGCGGCCGCCAACGAACAATACCCTGGACAACGTGAAAGAAATAGTTGACTGGTTTGTCACTGCCGAGCGGAATAGCTTCATCGGATGTCCGACGCTTTCAGAATGAGTTTAGCAGCCTGATGCTTGGACCTTCTTTCTCTACATTACAAAAGATCCCATTCGGCTTCAAAAATGTCTATTGTCGCCCAAGCCACTACACTATCTACCAATTTTTCGGTTGGTACGGCTAGAAGAGTTAGCTCGCCGACTCATTTAAAAACTTGTGAACACTTACCAGGCGCTTGGGAGGGGCATCTATCCAAGCTGCCATTTGGAACTGCTGGTGATCTGCAGGTGTCCATGACAAATCATATTTCACTGGCTGCATATATTGGGTGAAGTTCAAGGGGTATCCTGGATTGTACGGCGAAGCCTCGTGAATTTCGTCGATCTCTTCTTTGGATAGCTTGATCTTCAGCGCATCAGGCATAGCCTTGATGTGTTCAACGGTATTGACCCCGACGATGGGGAATACGTATGTGGATTGGTGGAAGAGATACGCCAGAGCCTGGTTACATTAGCTCCACCATTGATAAAAAAGAAGGAATAGAGACTCACAATGGCTTGTAGTGTTGTTCCCTTTCGGTCGGCGATTCTTTCCAGGGCCTCGCTAGTTTTTGAAGCGACATCTGAGATCTGAGGCTTGGGTGCATCTGGGTCAGCTTCTCTTTCTTTTCTTTGCTGGGCCGTGAGTAGCGATCCAGTACCCAAGGATCCCCAAGATACAATCGCCATGTCCTGGTCCTCGCACATTGGAATGACATCACCCTCCATGTCGCGAAGGGCTGCGTTCCAGTTGCCCTGGTAAATGCAAAACGGCGTGAGGCCGTGTTGTCTTGCATCTATTGGGGTTAGCAATGCAGTCAATTCGATGGCGATACTATACTCACAAGCGTTGGCTTTGACAACGATCCAGGCAGGAGTGTTGCTGATACCAAGGTAAAGTACCTTTCCCTGCATTACAAGAACATGAAGACCTCTCATGACCTCCTCAACAGGCGTCGCAAAATCCCACCAGTGGACATACAAAATGTCGATATAATCGGTCCTCAGCTTCTTTAGACTATCGCGCACGGAGATATGCATGCTCTTGGCAGAGTTGCCCGTAAAGTTCGATTGTAACGGCTCTGGATTATCGCCGAAAGCACGATAACCTGCAGAGTACTTTGTCGCGATAACCATCTGATCTCTCACGTCTCGCTCTTCCATCCATTGACCGATGAGCTTTTCTGACTCCTGATTGTTGTAGAGGTTGGCAGTATCGATGAAGTTACCACCTATTTCGTAGAAAGCATCGAGGAGTTTGAACGGCTCTTCATTTTTGCCGGTGTAAAACTTCCATTCGTGACCGATGCTTATACCGCCGAGACAAATTGGTGATACTTTGACTCCAGCGCTTGGGGAGAGGATGCGATGGAGGCCAAGAGGAGTCTTGGGCTTTGGTGCTGTTTGGAAACCCATGGTGTTATACAGCTTTGAAGCGAAATTTTCTACACTGTTGGAGAGTATGAGAATTGAACAATAAAGAACAATAAATACCTACTTGTAAAAGTGTGTCCAGATGAAGCGTGTATATAAGGTTGTCGCTTCCAAAGTGTTCACGTCATTCACGGTATGTCGTTTGCGCTAATGCACCTGGCTGATGCGCTATTACCACTGTAGCTTCCAGCGCTAATGCGAGTTGCTGACGGGAACTGGGGTTCTGGCGCTCATATTTACGGTGCTGATAGATTTGCCGTCCGCTAAAAAGATCAAATCCGAAAAGAAACAATCTGATGACGATGTAAGCTGCAAATGCCTTATATTCTTCAGGTAGAAGTTGAATAGCATGAGTTCTGATCTATTGAGCTTAGAGTAAACAATTTGCTATTTCTATCTAGAGAAAGAGAAAAGGTTCGAAAATGCGAAACGTCAAGATCATTCCCCACGGAACTTCAATTAAACCTGCGGAAGTAATGCCTTGTAGAAGTGAAGGTTGGATCGTTTTATAGCTGCTGCTCTAGGTGTTAAACCAGGTTCTCCTGGAAGAACTCGCTGAGCTTAGAGAAAGGGATAATCTCAGTACGATCATAAAGATCAACATGGCCAGCCCCACGCACCCAGTAAAGCTTCTTGGGTTGGCCAGCCGCACGATAGGCATTCTCGCTAAACTCTCTAGAGTGTGACTGATCGCCAGAAATGATCAGAAGTGGGCGGGGGGAGATGGTCTCGATGTCGTTGAAAGGGTAGAAATTGAGGAACTTGACATTGGTGATGAGCGAAGGGCTAGTAGTCTGGTTGCGCTTCCAGCCTTCGGGGGTGAACTCGCCACGGACGGTACGATAAAAGTCGAAGAACTCACGAGAGACAGCATCAGACTGGCTTGTGAGTTCGTTCGGAGTCCCGCCCGTGATTGCAGTTGGAGCTCCGTCGGCTTCAGCCCATCTCCGCTGTGATGCATTGGCGATAACCGCTCTGCGTTGTTCGACCGATACGGCTCCTCGAAGACCCTGACGATTGACAGTCCCCATGTCATACATGGATACAGTAGCGACGGCCTGGATGCGAGCGTCGATCTTGGCTGCGTTAATGATAAAACTACCGCTGCCGCAAATTCCAAGAGCACCGATTCGATCGCGATCAACAAAGTTGTAAGTACCAAGGTGATCGATTGCGGCGCTGTAGGCCTCGGTGTAGAAATCGGGTGATACGAGGTTCTTGGGGCCGTCGCTTCGGCCCCAGAAGGGGAGGTCGAGCGTCAAAGTGATGAAGCCCTGCTCTGCTAGCTTGGTGGCATACAGGTTGGCGGACTGTTCTTTGACTGCACCCATGGGATGGCCGACGACAATGGCGGGGAGGCTGGCATTGAGGCTTGCGTTCCTGGCAGTGAAGAGATTGCCGACGATGGTGGTGTTGTAAATAGTGTTGAAGTGGATGGGCTGGATAGCGACGTCTTCGCTACGGTAGAAGTTGTCGGCGCCGTAGGAGAGGTTCTGCGCGGAAGCTGGCATTACAGCTGCGAGGACCATGATGCCATGGGCGGCGTAGTTGACGATGGACTTCATGGTTGATTATTGCAGTGTGATCACTGTATGATAATTATGATGATGAATGTCTCTATTCTAGGCGAATTCTAATAGTTATATATTCCACGTCTCCGATATCTCCACGCTCTCATGTTGAAGATGCGTCATGACAGCGGATGAAGCAAACCAGGCCGCGTACTTCATAATCGTAAATCTCGAGGCTTAGTTCTGCCAAGACGTACCAATCTGTGCTTTTTGCCGAGTGTCTGCCCGATACATTCTTATTGTCATCTAGAGTACAGCAAACATGTGCAGGCGGAGTGAAGAATTTGTGTCTGTGTTACAGCGGGGAGTGGATCTTAAATGTCAGCAACTTGCATTAGCGCCGGACCTTAAGCGGGATGGAGGCTTTCAAGGCACGTCATCCCCTGGCTTGCCGTTCAACCTTAATCAAATAGTCTAAACAAACACTCGAGGTTGATGTAGGGAGTGTTGGGATGGATGCTGTTACAGTAACTGGCATTCTGTTCATCATGCAGTACTGTATGTCTAGCCCACAAGCTTGACTCTGTTTCCTGCTGAGCCTCCACAACTAAACCCTACGCCCTGCTAACAGACCTTCACTCTGCCCTGGCGTGTTCACCAACGGAAAATACTCCAGCCCACTCTCCTGACTCGGCATAGATCGCGGTACGCCATCATCTATTTGCCCAGACCCGTCTCCCGATTCTTCTTACTCAGATAAAATTCAGCCACAAGCTTATATAGCTGCCATACAGCTTGAAGTAGCACAAGATCAGCTACAATGATAGCAACGATGAGATTCCCTGCTGGTTTAAGCCGCGGAACTTGACAGATGTACGTCGTAGCGATGACCGACGGTGTAATACCCAAGTCACCAGTCGTCTCCTTCAATGCGCTGTAACTGTCATTTGCAGGGCCTGACCTTAGATTCGCCATGCGGGCTGTTGAGAAGTTCTCCGTGTAACGCGTCAACAACTTGTTGTCGGTAAGGATGTTAGACTTGGGGGCTGCTTTCTGACCAAGATCGGCGAGTATGGTCGAGTACGCCGCTTTGGCCAGCGAGTCTGCTTTTATCCATATATTCGGATACGTGTCGCTTTTATCCAGGGCCTTTGCCGTTAAGGGAGTCAGTAAGCCTGGGCAACAGGCTACTTCGTCGATTCTGCTGCCATAGAAACGATAGTCGAGGCTGAAGAAGCCGGGGTCGTCAATATTAGGGACCGTATCGTTGATCATGAAAGAAACTGTCCCCTTGTTGAGTTCTATCTTATCATCGTCGTCTTTGATCGCTCCCCGCTGATCCTGCAGCATCAGTGTGACTTCTCCCCAGAAGGTCGACATCAGGGACTCGCCCCACCAGAGGCTAGCCTGCGTTGTCTTGTTACGACTAAGGAAGCCAGTACCAAGAAATTTGCCGAGACTGTCAAAGGAAACGGTCTCAGGAACGTAGTCGTAGGTCTGTGTCATGTTGAAGAAGACTTCTCCAGCTGGGGTATCAATCTTGCACGTAATGTACGACCGCACCACGGCTCCCCATTCGCAGAACCCGATCTGTTTCCCAGCTCTGTCCAGGGAATCGAAGTCGATTTCCACAGAATGGACAGAGCAGTCCTGCAGAATATTTCTCTGATATGTGAGAGCCGGAGAAATGACTCGCTGGCCTTCCTCTCCTCTCTCCCAAACACTTGTCAGCGTGTACGTCAGAGCTGTGTTATTGGTAAAGAAATCGCTATTTACTGGCAACGTAGCAGGTTGGCATTTGGGCTGGACTTTGGTGGTCAGGAAGGATGGGTAGCGATGGAGAAAACCTCGCCTGGCAACAGTCGCATTGGGGTCCAAGGAGTTCTGCACGATGAGTTCATAGCTACTCGAGGCAAAGTTCATCAAAGTGAAGAGCGCGATGAACACGATACCTCCTATGATAGCAACTGGGGCAAACCAGCGGAAGGGGAAAGGTTGGGTAATGGGGTAACTAAAGTATGACTTATGTTCCATGGTCGGTGTTAAGTAAACCAGAGGGCCGTGAATGTGATCAAGGATGAGGCATTATTGTTATGTACTGCATACCAAAATCAGGCTGCGAGCAAGTCCTCGACTTCGAGATAACGGGCTTTTTCAGCTTTGTCTTACCACCAATCAGCTGCTGGCCTGTCATGCAGCTTACTGACATCTCAGTCCTGTTTGGGGGCCTCGCATATTTCTTTCTATAAATATCTTCGAGTTAGTGACTCTTAAGTTATCACGCCCGAGTTCAGCCCTTTCTTATATCCCAAAACGTTAAAAACAAATTGCGACAGTTGACGGACTAACCTGAGTTCAAGAGCTTCTATAAACGTAGAGAGTCTTCTGCTTTTCATCTTAAACGAAACCATTTCTCAACAGCGCTCTCGTGATCCAAAGCCTCCCGATCCATCAGCCCGTTAACAAAAGTTTCCCCCAAAAACAAATAATCTTCATCACCAGCGCCATCCACCGGTCGCATAGCAAAAGGCGTGCTTCCCCCGTAAAGAACACAAATATGGTCTCCAGGCTTCATCGACATAGCTCCAAAGCCGACGTACCCTAATTCAGTTATGAAAAACATCCGATCTACTTGCAGCGCGTGTTTGAAGCTGTTAGGCGAATTGCTTTGACCCGTGGGTGGTGGAATCTTGAGACTCTTTACCAGCTCAATAGACGAGTCGATTTCATCTTGTGATCCATAGACTTCTGCGAGTATATCTTTCAGTTGTTTCAATTCTTCCTCGTCGTCGAAAATTGCCTTTCTTTCGGGTATTGGCGGGCACAGCTGAAGCACAAGATGTAGAAGCCAGAGGAGAGTTGTTATCTTCTCTTCCTTATCTTTAATGACAAGAAATCGTAAAAGAGCAGATGACAGGTATTCTTTGAAATCGAGCAACAAGCGGGTTGGATCCAGGTGGGCTGTTAGCGTGCTTAGGAGTAGTGTTGTCAAATCAATGCCGTTTTTCTCAAGAATTACGTCTTCATGCTGCACCATCATCTCAAATGCTTGTAGGATCCAGGCAACAGGTCCCCAGCCTAATGAGTCCAGAATCATTTCCTCCGTGAGGCGTGGATCTTTTGCCCAAGTTCTTGCCTTGACTTCTTCCCATACATCTTCACTTGGCATAGATGGCATTATCGCTATAGCGACAGCATCGACATGGATTCCCCGCAATGACAATGTTCCTTGATCTGTATCTTGGTCCATTCGGGCTTTGGTGTTTTTTGAGGAAAGTGCTTCCTCTTGGGAAAATATTGGCTGCTTTTGCAGCTTGTGAAACCGCGGAACCCATAACGGTCCTGTTTTCGTATCGAGGTCCTGAACCGTAGAGAAGCGTAGAATATCGAGATGCTCAGTTACCGCGATGGCTTTGCGGACGAAATCTTGGTAAACTTCCAGAACAGGCTTATTGTAGTCTGCCACGATGTCGTACCCTGTCTGATCTGCGAGCCCAATGAAGGCATATATTTTATCCCGGGGGTCTGATGCTTCGTGCTCCACAAACCTAGACACCAAATGAGGCCAGTCTTTACTTTGGTGATTTCCCACTAGGACCATGATCGCGTTCTTCACAGCATGCGATGTAACTGTATTTTACAATACCCTGGGTATAAATAGCCAACCTGCTGCAGACCTGCGAAAGGTCGCGCCAGGGACAATGATGCTCCCCCACAGGATCCTATAGGATTTGGCCACGGCTATCTCTTGGATGATCCACACTCTTGAGAAATATGGAAGGGCGAGCATATTGTTGAAGGCTACCCAGGTCTGGGAGTTATTCGCAGGTAGGCCAAGAGATTCCAGGGTTTTACCGTCCACAGGATCGGTGCTGTTCTCGATGCCAGGCCAACTATCAGATGCCATTATGGAGATCATGTCAGCGACGCGGGCGGACTCGGGTGAATCTGTGACGCCTAACCAAGCATTGACGAGCTCAGCTTTGCTGTATATATCTCTCATGATACTGACTTGTTGACAACGTTCCTGAAGATCATTTTGGTTGATGCATATCTGGTCGATCCATATCAAACAGCAATCTCCCATTTCCCTTAAGCGATGCAAAGCTCCGTACAGATTGTCAGTGACAAGGAAGTCGCGACCGTTGCACTGAATCGATTTGCCGTTGGTGGTAGCTGGAGGTCCCCATACGTAGCTCAGCGCTTGATACAACGGTGGCGTTTCCAGTGAGTGCGAGTTCAGAGCACAACTGATTGTGCAATCACTGTCGCCATTTTCGATCTCAAGGAGGCAGAATGACTGGGTATTGGGTAATTTCTCGTAGGGGAAGCCCTGATTGATCGCCATCTCATTGAGTCTGTTGTAGTTAAAGAATGATAAAATGATTTTAGTAGAAGAGAGTGCAGAAATGATTAAGAAGACCAGCATATGATACATGACTGGGAGGCGCAGCTTTCAGCTCTGTTAGTGCCGGTGAGCGATTGGTTGCGAGAGGTTGAAAGACACTCTGAAGGAGGGGTGCTTAGCGTTGAGGTCTTGGTAAGCTTTGCACAAGGCATTATCACTCAAGATTTCACGTAGTCGATTGAATCAAATTAATACTTTGAGTCGTCGGCTCTATTGTTTTTACACTTCCTATTGAGTTCCCCACTGGAGCTGGTAGATGGAGCTCGACACCTTGTACTCGCGCAACGCATTGATAGCGCCTTCACCAGTCTCAGCGACCGCGAGAAGACCCTTGTTTCCAGGCTTCACGAAACCTTCTTCGGCCGCCTTATCGAGCCAGTCAATAATTCCGTCCCAATATCCATCAACATTGAGAAGGACAATACCCCGGCTATGAATGCCAAGCTGAATCCATGTCGTCGTCTCGAAGATCTCTTCCATGGTTCCGAAGCCACCACTAAGACCAATGAATCCACTGCCAGGACCGCCTGCAAAGACTTCTTCCGCCATAAGCTTCTTTCGCGTGTGCATATCTTTGACGAGAGTGGTTCGACCAAACACGGCCTCATCGGGCATATTCTGAGCCTGGCGCGAACCAGCTCGTTCGTGCTTGACGAGGGCCTCGGGGATAATGCCATAGACAGATTGAGGCCCATTGAGCGAGACCAAAGTCTTGGCAATCTCTCCCATGAGGCCAACAGTTCCACCGCCGTAAACTGCAAAGCACCAGTAACAAAAATCAAGAAAAGCCATTCGATTAATCAATTATTCATAGAATTACTCACCAAGGTCGATGTTATTTGCGGCCATCGCACGAGCGAGTGCCCGCGCAGCTTCCATATGAGCAGGACTGACACCAGTGCCTGCTCCGCAGTACACACAAATCTTGGTTCGAGCTTGATGAGGCATAGCGTCTTGAGCTATGAGTGTGATGATGTAGGGTAGTCTGAGCGGTTGGTGAAGATTCGGTACAACGCAGTTAATGGCGACGAGGATGGGAAGAAGAAAGATAATAATAGAATAATAGTCTATAAACAAGTTTCAGTCAGAAATAGAGAAATGACGGTATTTAAGAAGAAATCTGTCCAGTTAATGTCCCACCGCGCTTGGAAGGATGGTAATTGATCTGCCTGTTGCTTTCTAGCTCGGCCGAGTTTTGCACACGAGGCGCTTACTTATGACTATGCCTACGGCTACCCTGTGAAAACAAGCCAGCTTCAGTCACCCAGGGCTTTGCAACATACAATTATATTCAGAAGTAATTGAGCAACGTTTCCGTGACCTTCTGGTTGATGAGTTGTAGAATCCCACCGGCAATCTCTAACAAACTGCGTCTGATGTTAGTGCAGAGGAAGATAGCCGGGGCTTAGCCGAAAAAGGATGTCGGCAGAACCATCCACAAATCTCGGCCGTGTTGTAAATGTCTCACCCGCAGTCATCGTCCAAAACACGGCCGCGGGAATAATTACACATGCCAAATCCGAGATCAGTCCGAAGCAGTCAGCGGTCGGTCCTCGCTTGCACTAACTGCTCTCGCCGCAAGATCAAATGCTCCAAGACTATTCCCTGCACTGCATGCGTGCGCCAGAACAAAGCTGCGCAATGTCAGCGAGAGCCTGTCACTGTTGTCTCAAGGCGCTCGGTAGGGCGCTCCAGGGCTTCGACAGCACTGGATGACCCTGTAACTGATCCGCCAGTACCTGTTCTTGAAGCGGCCAGCCTAGCGACAGTATCGCCCACTCCGATCGATGAGGCACCCGTCAGTACTACTGTTAACTGTGCAACTGGTAGCACTGTTACAAGCAGCAATGATTGCCTACCGCAGATTGATGAGCGAATGATTGAACAACTTCTGGCTTCCCTCTCCACGCCCGATACGAGGTTGACCAACGAAGCGGCTGCCATGTTAGAGTTTCTTACCCACGGTCGGCGCAATATCCTCAACCAATTTATCGGACGAGAGTCTGTTTCCACCTCAATGACGCACCCCGTTCAAAAGTGGGATACGTTCTTACCTGTCGAGGATGCTCGCTTGTTGCTAGTGCTTCATGAGAAGCATCTGACTTGGATGCATAATACAGTTCATATGCCCACATTTATGCGAGAGTTTGATGAGAATGTTCTCAAAATTGAATGTGATAGAAATTGGATAGCTCTTTATTACGCTCTTCTCTCCGTAAGATGTACACTCCGTTGCTCAACACGCAAACCTGACGCTTCACAAGCAAACGCTCTACCATCTTGACAGCGACTACATGTCATCTTTGCCGCAGCCAATAACAGGTTAGCTGCCATGCGATCCCCATTGTATAAGTTACTGACATTTAGTCATCTTAGTTGACAGCAACGCGTCGCGTATTCTGTTTGACAAGAGCAGAGATATGCTGCATCAAGTAGAGTTCATGGATAAGCATAAGCTGACCTCGGTTCAAGCAATCTGCTTACTGGTCCAAGTTGCTCACAATTTTGACAAGTCCGACCTCATTTGTGTTCTCGTATCTGCTGCTATCCGCATCGCTCAATGTCTAAACCTGCATCGGCTGGGTCATGATGGCCATGGTGCCAGTGTGATCGAGGCCATCGACCGCGAAGTGCGAAAGCGAGTGTGGTGGTTTCTCGTGCGGTACGACTGGCTACAGATCCCGTTCCAAAACACCTGCCAGATTCACTATTCCCAGTTCAACACCCCGATGCCTGCTAACTGCCATGATGATGACCAGCACATGATAAAAGATGGCAGAATTGACGTGCAGCCTGCTGAGATCAGTACCATTATTACCTGGACTAATTGCCTTGCCCAAAGTAAGGAAAGTGAACTCGATCTAGACGATACAGACTGACAGCATTTTCAGTGTCTGTTGTTATGTGGAGACATCATGATCGCATGCTAAGAGTCGACACGCAGAATGATGATATTGATAGAAGATATGATGAAGTCACACGAACCGATGAGGAGGTCAAGAGCTTATATCTCTCATGGTCTGGCACGCTACGTGATGTTAGTAATACGCTAAGCGATAGTCCATCGACCGATGGTCTGCCTACGAGCTTAATGCCAGCAATGCTTCTTATGAGTATTGCTCAGAAGGTAGTAATGATTAGCGATATAACTGTATTCATGACTGATGGATTTGGCAGATCTTTATCATTCATCGCCAATTCCAACTGTCGTGTTTTCGCGACAGGCGATATGCATTTTCTCAGGTAAGTGCTCTCAATTAACTCTGGACCTCTCACTTACCCGCAACAGCTGTCGTGTGTAACGATAGCTGAACGAAGCATCGAAGAATTCCAGCGATGGCCCGACTGTCTGGAGGCAGGCATCTGTCGCAGGATGTGGACTACGCTCTCGTACATGATCAGCTGCTCAATCACCCTTCTCTTCGCTTTGCTCTTCAAGACCCAGAATGCCCTCACGCATGATTGGGAGAAGCTACGCGCTTATGTCGAGTTTGGGAAGAACTTCCTGAGCAAGGAAGCACAGGGAAGCTCAATCGCTAGGAGAGGAGTCCGATTACTCAGCGCGTTGATGGATCTCGAGCGCACATCGGGTTTCTCATCGGACATTGAAGCGGACATCGGAGATACTATACGTCGCGTTGCGTTAGCTGACGGCGACGGTGTTGAAGCGAATACTGGTGAAGGGTATCAAATGGTCTTTCCGTATGGGCAAGATCTTTGGGAAAGCTTGATGAGGGACCCTACTGAGGGCGAACTGATGTGATGTCTCATGCGGGCTGAGTTTGGATTGAGCATCATAAGTCTATTACTACCGTGGTCTCCTGGCGCTAGTCTTCTCGAAGCTAAAGTTCCAGGTAACCTTCCGTGTCCCTCCAATATCCGAGGATCCCAACCTTCCAACGTGCTGCAGTACACTTGGTGTGATAGCATACTTCTTCAGATGGTGACTATTCGCGAAATCTTCTATGAGCGAATCGCCAGCAATAGCATCAGACGCGGTGTTCAGAGCGACACCAAGCTCGTCAAGGTGTTGCCGAGGAATTACAAGACCCTGTGCACAACACCCGTAGTTTGGCATCTCATGTACGCCTGTTGGATACGGATTGACTGTGAGACGGCCGGCGAGGAAGTATAACAGGATGAAGGACGCTGTCCAGAATGTCAGATGTGGTAAGGCCCAGATAGTGGACTTTGGGTAGAAGGTCTGAGATCTGCGTCGTGTTTCTATAGCCACTACCAGGAGGTAGAGCGCTAAGACGATACAGTATACCCATACCGAGTTGATGAGATAGGCAGGCCACTCCTCTGCGTTCCAGCCCATGTATGTTTCGGAATAGAACAGTCGCAGGTACAGCCAGTTCTTTGCGTCTTCGGTTCGTTCGAGCTTGTCCAAAGCAGTAGATAGTCGGCCTAGCCAGTTGTGCGCAGCAATGATATCGTCCTCAACCAAAGCAAAGTACTCTGCCTTTTGTTCTTGGCAGGCTGCCATCAATGTAGCGTAGTCGCGGTGGACTCGGTCGTTTCGGGAGAGCTCATGGCTATGTTCCGACGTGACGGTACGGTATCGTTTGGGGGCGTCGGTTATCGAAGCATTGCCGTAGATGAGGACCTCATCTGCCAAACGGTCAAGCCAAAGGTTCCCAAAGGCTGGATGGGATGTTGGATCATCGTCTGCCAGTAGTACGATGATGTGTATCGCCTGTCTCTGTTCGAGGCTGAGACCGTGGACAAGCGAGGCCACTACTCTGGGGAGGAACTGCTCTCGCTCTCGCGTGACACTCGGTATGCCGATACAGATACGCTTCTCTGAGCTTCGTGGTATTGCTTCGGCGATTTTGTTGAAAAGGGGGAGTTTTGCTAGCTCTTCTACTGGGAAGTGTTCGGCAACGTCGAGTAGTTCATCAGCTTGGCTCTGCCGAATAGCGCTATATCGCGTCTCGTACGCTCGGCTCGAGTCATAAAAGAAAGAAGACGGGTCGGAGAACGTGTAGAGTCTGCAGAGCTGAAACAAAAAGACCCATAAACTAGCCAAGGACGCGTACACGATAAAGAGCCGTCGGTTATGTCCTATCAGCATTGCGAACAAAATACAATATAGCCAGAGTGCTATACATGTTGAAATTCAGTTGACGGATCTGTGCAATGCTCTTATTAGAAGCTTCGGAAATATCTTGACTGCCGACTTGGCATGGCACATGTTCTGCTATGTCCGTCCAGCGGCGGCCGACTTGTGGACTTTTTGGTCATGATCGACCATCGAAGACCAATCTTAAGTCTTTCAACATGCCCGAAGGAGGAGATACGAGCTTTGCTAGACCAGAAATTCGTGACGGGTGTTTCAACATATCGTATGGTGTTGTTTGACGCACAAGGGTTATGATCCTCTTGGGTTTGTACGGTGGACTAGGTTCTCTCTGCTGGAATAAGCTCACAGCCACAAATCTCAACTGCAAATAACACTTCCCATGAAGACAGGGCTGAGATGGAGAAGTACCCCACAAAGCAACCATCCGCGTTCTCTATCACAGGTATTCTTCTGACAGCTTGTCATTAGTCCACTGGATACACACATATTGACTTGACGTCGCAGTTATTCTCTGCTATATACTCTGGAATGTTACTTTTAACAAAGGTAATTGCCCCAAGTGTTCTCCGAGGCCATGTAACCTCTCGCCATGACCATTAGAGTGCTGATGCCAACTGCTAGCCTCAAAGGATGCAGAATCAAGCTACAGGGCAAAGCCACAAACCACGTGGAGTCGTTTCACGCCAGCTAAAAATATTCGAAAGATTCGGGCTTTAAAACGCGGCATTTAAGTATACGATGTCTAGATGACGTCTGCTTCGAAGTCTGTGGCAGTGCAACGGCCGCTAGTTTGAGGAACTGAGTTGCTGAGTAACGACTTCGGCCAGGTATCATCAGCAAACTCGGGACGAATGTACGGGACTGACTCACGGGATTCATCCCCACCAGACAGGAGGCGCGTTTCATACAGCTAATTGACAACAATCGGCAAATTCAAGGCTATAAAAGAAGGCTTTCGGAAACCGCGCAGATCTCAATGTCGGGCTCCACTATGCTTCCCTCACAAGGCTGGCATTATTATCGCATGGACCTTTTGGCAACGATTTGTTAATAAGGTAAATCAGCCATTTGATCAGTAGAAGTAAGCATCATCAACATGCATAAGAACACAGGCTACCGCTTAATTCGTGGCCATGCACGTATTACCCCTGAGAGTGAGTTTACGTCCAAGGTTGGCATCATCGCAACAACTAGATCGCAGGACAGGAACCTGATCCAGGCTTCAACGGCATAAAGCAAGGCCCGACGTTTGGAAATGAGAGTAAAATGACACCACTTTCCTTGTGCAGAATTTCTCAAACTGTCGATCTTAGGGCTGTGCTCAAGCTCGTCCAGTCCCGTCACTCCAGGAGGCGGCCGACCCGGTAAACACGGCTCAGCCGCACATTCGGGCTATTTTCCCCCACGAGGGTCTATGTCAACTATTATGCTCGTCGCTCTTCATGCGAGAGGATATTCGGCCTTTCGGAAGTGCTGTCCTATTTACTATCGGAATGGTAACCATATTCATGTGTACACACTAAGATAAGCCCGCCTTGGGAGCAAGAAAACTGTAGACTCCAGATACGGATGCCAAGATAAATTAAGTAAAATCATGCTCTAGCCTAAGCTACCTAAGTATTATCGTCGCTTGATGCCGAGATCCCAAAGTGTCTGGCAAGCTCTCATCAAACCACACTCCAAACCAAAGCAAAAGCTTGCTTATGCCCACACAGAACCCTCGGTTCAGTGACACTAAGCGTGATCTTAGTGTCCCTCTCAGCAGGAATACCACTCCAAATAACCTGCTCCACGTTGTTGACATCATCAGGTCTATCACCCAAATTTCCGAATCTGCTCGGCGCATCACCAACAGCAACCTGGAGATTGATATTGTTCTGCAAAGCAGCACCAGGAAGATCCGAGTACACCATGGTGACCTTCAGTGTAACAGTTTCCGAGTCTGGCCCATCAGGCATGAGAAGATCTCCAAGGGTGAGTGTTTTAACGAACTCATCTTCGTCATCATTATCGACAAGTTCTCCCTCAAGGTAGCCCTTGTTGGTAGTTACGCCCTTGAGGATGATGGAGTTGGCGAGATCAACGCGGCCGAAGCCCTGGGCTTCAACTTTCTTGCCCGTGTTAACAGCGCCGTTGACAAGCAGAGCTTTGAGCAAAGCGGCACTTGGAGAGGCTACACCGTCCTTTTGCAGTGTCTCGCGGAGAACGGCAACACAGCCTGCGACAAGCGGAGTAGCCATGCTGGTGCCCGAAAGAAACATCCATGCAGGGTCAGTTGAACGACCGAACCCATCATCCGGCGGAGCATCTCTCGACTTTGCCGACAGAATCATGGCACCTGGCGCGACGACATCAGGCTTGATACGTCTCTCAAGCGTTGGTCCACGACTACTGAAACGGGAGATGTTGTTGGGATTGCCCTCGACAACTCCATCGGCGTCGAAGGCTTCGAACATTTTGTCCTTGGCCCTGCGCTGATTATCGCATGACCCAACAGCGATGCAGTTCTTGGCCGCTGCTTGAGCACCAATGTGGCCAAGATGAGTAGACTCCTTTCCGTCGTTACCAGCAGCGAAGCAAACTGTCATCTGTGGATGATCGGAGACAAAAGTGTCGAGGCCCGTGCTTGCGTTGTTGTACTCAAGTTGGCGCGTCCAGACAGGGCCCCAGGAGTTGGTATGAATGAAAGACTCGTGCTCGATGGCTTCTTTCAGTAAATCGGTGAGAGTCTTTCTAGATCTACCGAAAAGACCACCGCGATCGTCCAAGAGAGATTGGACAATGAGGGTCGCCTCTGGTGCAGTGCCTTGGATTGGACCTCCCATCTTCTCAGAGTGCCCATCTCCGAGAACAGACCCGCAAACATGCGTGCCATGCCCATCCAGGTCATTAGTCATGGTGGATCTGCCAACGGGTATGAGCTTCTTAACACGACCGGTGAAGGCTTCGTGGGTGCTGTTTTTATCTCCAGTGTCGAAGCCAGTGTCAGCAACGGTGACTGTCTGACCGGCTCCTTTGAAGATGGTGGTGTTGGGACCAGTGACATGAGCGTGAAGAATCTCACGCGCGACATTGTTGAAGAAGGTGAGCTTATGTACTTCTTGAATGGACCCAACACTGTCAATCTTGGCGATCTCTTGCAGCTTATCATTATTGCCCGTCAGGCGAATGACAGAGGCACCATCTCTGATAGTGATGTCTTCAGGTGAGATGCCGAGAGAATCTTGGATACGCTGGGAGATATCCTCAGCAGAGTCATCCGCACGATTCTGAAGGACGATGTCGACAGTGCGACTTTCGGCCGTATCATCCTTCAGAGCCGGCTGGAGCTTCAGCTCCGGCTTCAGAGGCTTTGCATCCTTGACGAAAGCAAGGTCGCGCAGAGACTTAATGTCCGTCGGCTCATAGCGGCAGAGCCAAGTGTTGCCGCCAAGGTACTCATGAAGCTCAACGTGGAGTTCTTGAAGGGTTCTTTTCTCGGGCCTCTTGAGAGGGTCTTGGGTCTCAAGAACGATGTAATTGGTGTTCTCGGGGAGATGGTTTACTCTCATCTCGCCCTCACCGGACTCCTCTGGGCCATCCGGGAGGGACGAGACGGAGAACGTATTGCCGTTGATGGTAGGGCCAGACATGGTGAAAGAGTTGAGGTTAAGTGATTGTATGAGAAAGTATGCAAATATGACTGCTGAGAATGATGAGATCAAACACAGGACGAGAGAGGGTCTTATAGTTATCTTGAGAGGTGGCTGCAACGACAGCAGCACATCTCCTTCAGAAAACGGATGAGCCCCTCTCAAGTGAGACAAGTCCTATCCGCCAACGAGGGGAGACAGAAAAGCTCAAGACCTGTAATCGCAGTGCCAAAAAGGTTTGGGTGAGCTTAGTGTACTTCAGTTGGTCTCTCGACCATTTCATTCTGGCACCATGTCTCGGCCGCAACAGGTTTATGATTCCCAGAGAACCATGTCTCAAGGTGCGGCTGAAAGCAAGAATCGATTAGCCGACAACCTTCTCAGCCCTACTAGGGCCACATAATTGATGCATTGCTATGTCGACTGTCAATCTTGGCGATCTCTTGCAGCTTAATGGCAGAGAAGGTGGCATAAAGAGCCAAGCTAAGACCTTTATCCTAAGTGACAAAAACATTTAGGCAAGCTTTTAGAAGACTGAGATTGGATAATTTTGGCATGCTTATCTCTTGGCAGTAGGCTTCTTGCTCTCATGTGGTGGTCAATTGAGACAATCATATGTGACAGTTGTATAAACTTGCATGAAGAGGCTTGCGGCTGAGCGTGAGTGATACATGACTCCCTAATCCGGGTAAACGCACTTGATATCCCGTTTGTGGCTGGCTGAAGTCTAGAAGATGGTGGTGGGGGGCCGAATCACAATCCGAGGCTTCATCGGAGCATCAAGTCCCGACACCCCTCACGTCAAGCCCCAGACTCGTCTAGACTGTCTAACTAGAGATATCTTATGCATGTTTTACCCTAAAAAGTGTAAATTAAGCTTAAATTGTTTGATAAGCCTCGGGGGGCAAGAAAACAGCGAACCTAAGTTTAGGGTGCCAAAATAAACTCATCAAAAGCTATCCTAAGCTTAGACTATATTACCTAAGTATTTTTGTCATTTAGGATCGAGGTTCTGTGTTTTCTTTCCTCCCCTAGATAAGCTACGAATTGATGTAAGGAATGTGATGAAGCTATTTGATAGTCCTAGACTCCGTTTTTCCACGGACATCAGACTGAGACATGTGGCGAGGTCGCTTCCCAGCTATCTCTCTTTCCAGGGCGGAAGCCTGGCATTCGATGTATTGTCTACCGTCATTGAACGGCTTTCTTGAATAATACCTGACCATCCTGGTCGCTGATCTTGCTTCCTTCATGGAGCGCGACATGTCTCTGCGCTGTGATCTGAGGCGCTGCAATCAAGGACAAGAGAGTGTCTGCCTACCCAATGTCCTATCTCGTGAATGGAGGTCCTGCGATAAGGCACCATTTACCTATCAGAATGGTTTCGTAATATCACAGTTTTATCTCATATCGATGCCATTCTATACTGAGGGAATGCTATCTTTATGATGCGATTCTCTGAAAAAAGATTATACAGTCCATAGCAGATGTAACTTGGAGGTAACTTTTGGTGTATGGACATATCGCGAAGGAACCTCTAGGGACATAATTATAAAAAGAGAGCGACAGACTATAAGACATTATTGGTGGTATAAGAGTATAAGCTCTTCGAGGTACCAAAGGCCTATGTCAAAAATGTTCTATTCTACGTAGAAGTCGAAAGCGCCCCCATCGTGACTGTTGAGCAAGCAGCGTCGTAGACAGAAGGCTTCACAAAGTCGACACGAGGCTTCGTGCTCTTGCCCAGCTCAATCAAAGTCTTGCGACTGGGATCAAATCTAGGCCAGCCAAGCTTACTCAAACCTGACCAAGGATCATCGCTAAAAGAGAACCAAGCATGTTGCATGATCTTGGTGAGCTTCTTCTGGTCGGCCGATGGCTCAATGCCACTGACATCGCCGGATGCGCCGAAGATCATGTGGAGATCAACACCATGGTACGCGCCACTGGTTGGGAACAATCTCGTGTTATCCCAGTCCGCCAGATATCGGTATGCCCATGACGGTGTATTGTGATCGCGACGCGCCTTTGCTTGGTAGGATACGGGACAGGTGAAGGATTCGAGAAGAAAAGATTTGACTTGGGCATCGGTGGGAACAACTCCATTTCCATAGGCAGGAATACGGTAGTATCCGTCTTCGTTATTGTTGTTGCCGAACAAGATGGGGACTTTGACAAAGTTTCCGCTCTTGGTTCGGCTAACGTAGTCGGAGAAGACAATCTCGTTATCTGGCTTGGGGTAGAATGGAGGGATGGATCGGAGGACGCTGGAACTGGCAGCAGGCCTGATACCAGCAGCAGCAGTCTTGATATCCTCCCAGTCCACCTTCCGCATGCAGGACATTACCTCGCTGGTGGTGTTACATCCTACAGCTGCCACGACCGAAGCCCAGTTCTTCTCTTGTACAGCTGCGGAGTTGACAGGGAAGCTGAACGCGTTGCCTGATGGAGCAATGATTCCATTGACGATCGGATCCTTCTTGTAGGCATATGTCCAGTAGTCAACAGCAACGCCACCAGAAGATTGGCCAGCGATGGTGATCTTGGAAGGGTTGCCGCCGAATCGCCAGATGTTGTCGCGAACCCACTCGACAGCGGCTCTTTGGTCGCGCAGACCTAGATTCTGTGTCTCGCCAGGTGCACCGGGAAAGCCAAAGATGTTGATGCGGTAGTTGACGGTGATGACGACGATGTCCTCTGCGTCAGCGAAGTACTTGCCATTGTAGAAAGGGCTGTCTGTGTTGCCGATAGCAAAGCCTATATCACCTGTTCAGTATCGGTCGTGACATAGGTACTCTACACTAGTAACTTACGTCCACCATAGAAGAAGATCAGCACGGGCTTGTTTGCTCTAGCAGAGTTGGGCGTGGCCTTGGACCAAATATTGAGTGTTAAACAATCTTCACTCTGGGGTGTTCCGGCCGCGCTGGCAAAGTATTGGATGATCCGCTGGGCTTGGGGTGTTATATTAGGATAGTCTACCTTCTTACTCGCCGTTAAAGGACAATCATATCCAAAGTTCTTCGCCTGGAAAGGCTTCTTCGAGTAAGACGTGATGCGCTGAGGAGCCGCAAACCTCAACTTGTCCACAGGCGGTTTCGCATACGGAATACCCAGATACTCAACAACACACGGCGAATTATCCGCGACATGTCCAGTAATCGGTCCATTGGCCGTCTCGACGGTGATGTACTTGATTGGGTTGCATTTCGGCGTTGCAGCAGCCAGACCTGCCCAAAGAGCGAATGCAAAAGCCGCGTACATGATGGAGGTGCAGTGGTGCAGGGGGTGACAGAAAGGGCCAAAAGTCACCGTCTCACGTTGGGATGGGGAGATTTGGGAACTTTATTTAACCACTTGGACGCGCATCGGGGAAGTGCCCTGAATAGGAATCCACAAAGGATGTGACCAGGTCAGGATGGATTTAGCGGCCGACCTTTCCGGATCAACGGTTTGACAGGGGCACGGCCCGCGAGCAATGGAGGGAGAATGAAGCTACAAGATGATCACTAGAATCACTTTTCTTTCCCATTGGCCGTGGAAGGAGTATAATCGCATTGTTCGCTCGTACTTTTCTGTTTTGTGACCTGAATGGTTCGTGACCAGTCTCAATTGCCTCACCTCCGGGGAACAGTTCGCCGTGCCTCACCCCTGCATGAAATGACACCACCAACAGGTTGGTTCACCCCCGATCGCAGGCAAAAGGACCGTTCATCCTTTCTTCTTCGGAGATTGATTCTATTCCCTCACTACCAAGAGAGGATGGTCGCTACGCATTCTTCGCTGACCCTGTCGTCATTCGATACCTACGCACTCTATTCACCCGACAATGCGGTAACACTTCCGTTGGCTCCGAGGCCAAGTCCTCGTGACTTTGGAATCAACATACGATTACCCGGCACTGCTGGTATCAGTACCGGTACCCATCATATCATGATGTGCCGAGTGACATAGGCCTATTGCACCATTGGCTGTGCCACACTGTTGGGACCGACCTTATATTCTGGGGGTCCTCCACGGCCCCTCTCGAGGCGCCACTCTAGCCCGCTCGTGTAGGATGCAGCCACCAAAATGATTGACAGAGGTATGGGATTTCCCGCCGATGGCGTTGACAATCATGGCTGGAAGCTATACATCACATCGTTAGTGATGATCATTTCATCGGGTCTGTTTGTCGTTGCGAGATGTATCGCGCGGTACTCAATACACAAGTTTGGATCAGATGATGTTGCCATTATTGTTTCTCTGGTAGGTTGTTCGACCCTCATGAGACAACAGAGCTAATTGTCCAAGATATCGTCTGTTCTTCTATCGACGTACATACAACTTGCGATACACCATGGCTACGGGATGCACAAAGCCGATCTCGAAAAGCCCGATCTTCGAATGGCGTTGAAGATGTTCTTCATCGCCCAGACACCATACAAAGCAACCGTCTGCCTCAACAAAGTCGCTGCGATTCTATTATATCTCCGCCTGTTTGTCACCAAATCGTTTCGTGTTTGGTCTTTTGTTGTACTGGGAGTTGTGGTAGGATACAGTATTGGTGGTATCGCAGCAACGATCTGGCAATGCGTCCCCATCAAGGGCGCATGGGACAAGTCTGTCGATGCCAGATGTATCGATTCGAATAAGTTTTGGGTTGCTTACGCTGTCCTCAACATCTTGACCGATGTTATGGTCTTGGCTCTTCCGATTATGCCTATCATACGGCTGCAGACCAGTAGACGGGAGAAACTACTGCTCTGTTGCATCTTTCTTCTAGGTGGATTGTAAGTACAAACTCGAATACCTCCAGATAAAAACTAACCAATGCTACAGTGTCACCATAACATCAATTCTCCGAGTAACTTCGGTGTCGAATTCTCTCAGGAATAAAAAGGATATGACGTGGAACTTTATCGATCGCGGCGTGTGGACCCTTATCGAAGCTAACCTAGGAATCATCGCCGCATGTCTGCCAGTGCTACGACAGCCCTTGGGCAAGCTCTTCCCCCGCATTTTCGGATCGACCAAAAAGAGCTCATTGTACTATACAGGGCCAGGTGGTCCCGCAAAGGGCTACAACTTGTCAGATATAGCTGCTCGAAGCCCTCGTCCAGGTATTTGGAAGAGCGACGCATCTCGATCTGAACAAATCATTTCTGTTGGAGGACCGCAAACAGAAGCAAGTCGGGACAGTGATGAGCGTTGTATTATTGCTGACTCAGTAAAGGGGAGTGACTATGGTAGTGAGCTGGCTACTCATAAACCTGGTCTAAGTAAATAGAAGCCACAAAAGTTATTAATGTTATTTCTGAGTTCATACCAAGATACAGCCATAAGCTACCTTACACTACTCCAGTATGCAGTAGAGGATCCCGCTTCGATACTACATTGAATTCCATGAGACATCACATCAAGGCCTCTACTTGGACTGATTTCCCGTAATGCCAAGCTCAATAGGCTGATAAGTGCTATCAGAAGCCTTGTTGCTCGAATCAATAGCAAGCCAGAGTCCATCCGACCTCCCAGAATAAGTGTAGAACTGATCAAAGTCTCCACCAGCCGACGTACAGATCGTAACCGGATCGAAGACGCACTGAACACCTGGCACAGAACATTTGAGCTTTCGGTCAGTGGTCTGCCCGCACGTGAGGAACCCAGTGTACGGGTCACCACTGGTAGAAATGTCGCATGTCGCGACGAAGTTGGGCTCGCTGCCGTCTCCGTATCCAATGCATAAGTAAAGATTGTTACGCGTCGCTTTGACGTAGTTTGTGCCGGGCTCAATGATAAACGGAGGCATCATGCCTATGCCGACGCCTGTGAGGTCCCATCCCATCATTGAGCCCTCATTTGCGACGCCCTTTATGTATTGTCCATTGATGGAGCCGCCGCCAACAGCAAGAACGTCAAATGTCTCGAGGGGTTGGGGTGCTGATATGCTTGAAGTCGGGTCCGAGGTTGTAGTTGATTCAGCTGTCGTGGAGTCGGCCGTGGTGCTGATATCGGTGGCATCCGTAGTGGCTGTAGTCGGGGAAGATGGTATTCCTTTCGTGTATGTATCGACTTCGGTTGTACCCTCTGTCGTGCTATCATTAATTATAGACGTGGCTGTGCTGGTAGAAACTTCGACCGTAGTTGAGGTGGTAGTATCGACGGTGTGAATCTCAGTAGAGATCATTGTCGTTTGAGATTCCGCCGAAGCGATACCTGATAATCGAATGAGATTTGTGACCCTGTGACTCTCTATTGGTAGTGACTTACTCGTGTCCCTCGACCGAGGCTTGCAAACACTCGCCATGGCAGCATTTGCCGCAAGGGCGACAGACCAAACAAGACTACAACGCATGTCGCGATTATGAGTGAGTGTTAAAAGTTGGAGAAAGAATGAGAATGGAAAAGGGAAGAAACTGAAATTGAAATGGACTTGAAAGCGCCGATCGATGGGTTACTGCAGCTGCTCATTTGCCTCATCCAAAGCTATTAGCTGAGGCCTCGACGCTATCGACGTTCGAGGCGTGGCTAATGCAATAGGTCAGAAACTAATAAAACGCCGCAGCAACGCTTAAAAGCCAATAGCGCTAGATTAAAAAGAACCGTCTAAAGGTTCTTGAGCTAAGGTTTTAGATCAAGAATAACCATAATATTAACTCAATTACTGGATGATCAAAGATAATGCATGGGGTGATTTAAAAGTTCATGAACAACGAGAAGAAATGTCAGATATGTTATGTACAACGAAGTTGCTGAGAAGCTGTATAGCCCACAAAGAGGTTAGACAAGAAACGTGTTCCAGTTCTTGTTTACTATGAGTCATCAGAAGCAGGCTCAATCCCAAGGTCAACAGACTGCGTATCAGCAGTAGGACTATTGCCCTCCCGTCCCATAGCAAGACCAGTGCCCGTCGTGATACCAGGATGCGTATACAATGCCGTAAACGTCCCAGGCACGGCCGAACAAATCGGAAAGCTAGTAAGAGGGTCGGCTACGCACTGCCCAGCAGGAGCCGAACACGACAGCCTGCGATCGCGAGTCTGCTCACATGTAACATAAGAAAGCCCGCCTATGAAGTTGTTCTCGGTGCCAGGATCACAGAGCGTGAGAGGGTGGACATCTTTGTCGGTGTATCGGACACACAGATAGTATCCGCTGATTTCAATGACTTGGTTTGTGTCCGGGTCGATGGAGAATGCGAGGGTCTGCGGTGCGCCTTCGAGGTTCCATCCTATCTCGAAGCCTGTTTCTACCTCGCCGCTGACTTTTTGACCGTCGACTTGCGTGCCGATAGCGAGGACGTTGAATGTTGGGATGGGGACGAAGGTGTCTGCGGTTGTGGTGGTGGCATCAGCTGTTATTGTCTCAGTAGACGTAGCCATAGCAGTGGTTGTGGCCTCATCAGTGGTCGTGGCTTCATCAGTGGTTGTAGCATCCGTGGTTGCAGCATCAGTAGTCGCGGTCGCCGTGGTAGTCTCCGCAGTGCCTGTTGTCTCAAGAACGGTGGTCGATGAACCGACAGTCACCGATATTTCGGTAGTAGTGACCGTCTCTGTAGCCTCAGTTGTAGTCTCATCATCAACAGTAGACGTGAGAGTAGTCGACAGATCGGCGGAAGTAGCAGTCGTTGATTCAGCTTCGAGAGTCGTCGTTGAAGCAGTCTCAGAGATGGTCGAGGTCGCACTCTCGGAAAGGGCAACGCCTAATCCCTATTAGGAACGATTCACGAACATATTTCCATGTGGGAAACTCACTAGAACTGGCAGAAGATCGTGGTTTGCAAACGCTGGCCAACGCAACATCAGTCGCAAGACCGACCGCGAAAAGGATGCCGAAGCGCATTTTTGTAACAATAAAGAGTGACAGCGGTTGGATTGAAAGAGAGACTAGAGATCGAGAGGAACAATGAAATTGCGAAAGGCGGATTCAATGTTTTTATTCACATTTCGCCAGGGGCTCATTTGCCCCCGCGACAGCTAGCTCACTGAGGCTTGACGCTATTGACAATTAGCCTCAGCTGGCTCAATAGCCCAGGTACAAGCTTAGATTTTATCGATCGAGCCTTCATGTAGATCTTGAAAGCCAAGATCCTCTAGCCAATCATGGTTCCTTTTCAAGTTCCCTCTGCTAATTTAAGCTCTCAGCCGCAAATCTCAACTGCAAATCACACACCTAGCTCATAACTTGTGCGCATGATTCCTTGCAAGCGAAGAATAAGGACAACAAAAGCACATCATGGTAAAGGTATTGATTATCACACTCTTCACATAGCTGTATCCTATATTGGCTCTACACACGGTATACTATGTTTAACCGTTCTGAACGTGATGAGCAGATTAATGATCAACTCCAATGCTAGACTGGTAGCAATCAGTGGTACGCAGAATGGTCTCCTTAAGCCCCTCGTCGTGTGATGCGAACAGGAAAATCTTCAATCAACCAGATTCCCTACGCCGTCAGTTAGTAGCCACAATGGCAAATCGAAGTAAATAGCTTACAGCGTTCATGATATGAAGAGGTCTTTCGGGGCGAGTCATACAAAAGTCGAATCGTCGCAACAACTGTCAGGCTTAATTAGTCTCAAGTCTTCCCGCCACTCCGTCAACACTCACCTCGACAAAAATCTTGTTTAGCTCAATAAACGCAACCGGTTTACCCAGACACTGATACTTTCCTGTCGAGAACACCAGACTGACAACCTCAGCCATAGCTTCATACTTCGCAGTCTCCGCATTGATCCATCGCTCAGGTGAAAAGAGACTCGCATCTTGACCAAAGATCTCCTTGGAGTGATAAACAGCGAAGGGCGATTGTCCAATCTGTGTACCTCCGGGGATGAACTTTCCATCGATCTCATCGCCTTGGGGAGGAACCTGCTTGAACAGTGGCCCAGCTGCTGGGGCCTTGATGCGAAGACCTTCTTGGATAACAGCTTGAAGATAGGGGAGCTTTCTTGCTTCAGCATCAGTAATGGGGGATGAGATACTTCCAGCCTTGATGGCGTCGTCGATTTCCTTCTGAAGTTTGAGGTACATGATGGGATTGCTTAGGAGACTGAGCATGATGAGGCGAATGGTAGTTGCTGAGGTATCACTTCCAGCGACGACGTTGAGAAGAGACTCTCTGGAAGCTTCTTCTTGAGTCAGGCCGTGACGAATGAAAGACCCGAGCATGTCTGGACGAGACTCGGCACCTGGCGCAAACCGTTCCGCGACTTTCTTGTTCGCGACGCTACAATTGTCAGCTTTCTACAGACTCTTAGAACGGACAAGACTCACCCAATGAAGGCGCCAAACCCAAGTTTATCACTCTCCTTGGGCAACGCGCCACTAAAGAGCTTCGAGTGTAGCAGCGACACGAGCGATGGGATGTTCGCCATGACCAACGTGACAGGGAAGTAAGACTTTGTGATCTTGATGAAGTCAAAGACATCATCGTCTTGCTCGATATACCCAAATCCTTGACCAAATGCAAGATCGCTGATGACATCCAGGGTGAAGAACTGGATCTTTTGCGCAAAGTCTACTGGGCGGTAGTCTTGATTTGTCGAGAGATACTTTGTTTCTAGGAGGTTGATGAGTTTGGCGATATGTTCATCAATGGTGCGCTCCAATGACTCGTTTTCTTTGCCAGAGTACTATAGAAATGCTTAACACCCTTTTTTACCTAAGCTTTCGAGGCGATGGAACTTACACCAGCGGCCATCTTGTTGCGCAGCTTTGCATGGGCATCGTCATCTCGCATGGAGAAGAGGTTATCCTTTCCAGGCTCAAAACGGAGAGCGTTGTACCCTGTCCTCAATAGTCAGTTCATCATTACATTTATCAAGGAGTGAAAGTGATATGAGCTTACAAGGTCCTCTTGTATAAGCAGAACGACTTGACATCATGCGTTTGAGCAGTTTGGGATCATCCGTAGCCAGCTCATTTGGCCCAATACGCACGAGAGATCCTGAAAATACAATTAGCTACTTCTTTCTAAGGCGACATTCAGATCATACCATATTTCTCATTGGCTTGTTGGATCGCATAAGGTTGGATTCCCTTGAAGGATTGTCTCACCATCCAAGCTTTGGAGAACCCCGCCCAAAACGGACCAGGAACATGTGATAGTCGGTACCAAGCGCGCAACGTGTCAGCTACGAAGAGAACCACTAGCCCAAGGATGGCTGTGGCAATGACGGCCCGAGGATGGTCGGCAACGCCTTGCCAGACATCGCGCACAAAGCCTGCAGAGGTATCGCTTTCAGCGCTCATCTTGAATGATGTTTGAGCAGTGCATCGAACCGTGATGAGCGGACGAAAGAAGAGAAACCATTTCGATCAGGAGCAATTGGCTAATCAGACTAATCAGCCGACGACGCCGTTGGAGATTGAGATACCCTGTAAACGGCGCAGGGCTTCCCCGGACTTTATCCAATCAGATCATGTTGATTTGAAGGCGCATGAACGCTACTGAGCTTGACGTTGATAAAAACCACGCATATCAGGCAGTACAGCCCCTCTAACAGGTCCTCACTCTTCAAGTGTGGCAGTCGGTTAGTAGAGCTGTACCACCAACAACGGACCAAGACCCCAAAATGATATGATTCGGACGGGGACGGAAGCCATCCCCGTCCAAATCAATTGGCGGAACATCAGTAACGCCACGTTCCGATCCGATCTAGAAAAGCCCATGACGCTACACAAGGCACGGGCCGGCACAAGAAAATAAAAAAAGAGGGGGCGTTCCTTTGAATCGATCAAATCTCCGTGATCCACAGCTCGCTCAATCACACTCTGTAACTCTGGCCCCATCGACGATGGCACTTCAAGAGTCCCAGCACGAGGGTAACTCTCCGCCCCCAGACTCGGAGCCTGTTATCCAGATCCAAGATGCCATCGTAAGAAATTCTATGTCTGTGCATAAGCGGGGTCTGATTTGACGTGCATAGGCTGCAGGTGACGACGACGATGCTGATTCCTCAATTGGCGAGGTATGTTTCAATGACTCGCTTTTTTCATGGGTCACTTTACGCTTTGACAGGGCCTCAAAATGACGTATTTTGACAACGTGTAGGAAGTAGAACCGTCGGTGGTTTCAATATCATCGAGTATTCTGGCTTATCGACTGGAAAATGGTCGCAGCTATCATGCTTTGAGTAGCGGGAGTACGTTAATCTCATGCTGATCAAACGAAAAAAACTGACAAGTCATAGAATATGTCCTGCCGAATGACGAAGTAGGTTTGATCAACAGACTCAATACCGGATTAGGCATTCTGCATATTAATGTTACTGACTGAACGAAAGGAAGAGAATGAAAGACTGGGTATGTCGGAACTTGTAATTGTCAGAGTAATGCTGATATGACTAGACTTACAACACGAGCTTTATGTTCGAACGCTCGACGGGGACCTCGCTGTATGTCCCAAAGCGAAAGGCGCGAATCGTGTCCTCGACATGGGAACAGGCACTGGCTCATGGGCTATTGACTACGGTAAGTCTTGCAGTGTATATAGTGACATCAAGCGCTAAATGTTTCCAGCTGATGCAAACCCTCAAGCAGAGGTAAATAAATCGTTGTCGCATAGCTTCATCTTACTGACTTTATAGGTCATCGGCGTTGACCTGAGTCCAATCCAACCAGCTCTGTAAGCAAACCTGCTGACATTCTATCGCGTCATAAAATACTGACATCCCCAGCGTCCCTCCCAACGTCAGCTTCGAAATAGACGACCTCGAGAAAGAATGGACCTGGACCAAGAAATTCGACTTCATCTTCGCCCGCATGATGCTCGGCTGCTTCACCGACTTCCCCCAAATCATAAAAGTCGCCTTCGACAACCTCGAGCCCGGCGGCTATCTCGAGCTCCAAGACATGTCCCTCCCCGCACGCTCCGACGACGGAACCCTCCACCCAGAAAGCTATCTCTCCAAGTGGTGCAGATCCTGCTTCGAAGCTGGTCAGAACCTCGGTCGTCCTGTATTTCCGACAACAGAGTATAAGAACTACCTCGCTGCTGCGGGATTCGTTGATATCGTCGAGGTTCAGCAGAAGTGGCCGACGAATCCGTGGCCGAGAGATAAGAAGTTCAAAGAGTTGGGGGCTTGGGCTTGCGCAAACATCGCTGGTGGCTTGGATGGACTGTCGTTGGCGTATTTTACGAGAGGGCTTGGGTGGTCTACTGAGGAGACCAGGGTGTTTTGTGCGCATGTGAGAAAGGATTTGCAGAACCCCAGGATTCATGCGTATTGGCCTATGTAAGTGCTGACTGAGGCTGATTCAATGATGTGGCGCTGACTTTATGATGAGCTACTTTGTCTATGGTAGAAAGCCACTTACGCCTGCAGGATCCCCATAAGATCCGTATGCGAGGTTCGGCCGTGATATGACAGAATCGGCTATCGGTAGCGTAACGAAACTGATGAGAATATGAATGGCTACAATAAGAGAGACTTTGCACACTTCGATGTCCTTCACCCCTCCTTTTCTTTCAGTGGCTGGCCCAGTCAGTTTTCACTGTGTATGACGCGTTTCAAAGCGGGAGGCCGACCATTGACGGCTACCCCATCACATTTGGTAGCATGTAGACGGCACTTGGGACACGCTCTCGAGCTTTGGCTATCGGTTTAAACGCTTCTCCTTTTCACATCATAAGACGAATCAATGAACCCTGGATTCTTCCCCTATCCATCCCGCAGAGTTCATCATCTATCAAGACGAAAAGTTCAAAGTAAGGCTTGTAAATACTACAAAGGCGCTCGAACGGATTCAAGTCTAATATATAATCATAGAGTTTACCGAAGTAATGAAGCTTGGATCTACTGTCGCTGTTGTCGCGTTGTTCTTTTCCGGTGCATCTGCTGGGCCGCAGGCATATGCCGCCTGTCAAGCCGGCTGCTCTGCCATTGTCATGGCTTGCTATGGAGCGGCTGGTGTTATTTGGGGAACTAGCTTCAGCGCAACCGCTTCGCCGAGCATTATCGCTTGCAATAACGCATTTGGAACTTGCTCGGCGGTTTGTGCCAAGGTCGCTTTGTTTGCGCCTACACCGTGATTTCGAGGCATAAGATGAGGAAACTTAGCTTTGGTAAGACAGTGTCCAGTCTATAATACATTCATCTGTTAGTACTTCTCTCCTGAATCGCATTCATCTACTTATCAATGCGCCAAACGTGGACTGAGTGGGCAGTGCATGGAGTGAGGCAGCCACTGATGGGGATGTCAGCCTCATGTGTTATGTGACGTGATCTTATGCGGGAGGCCGACCACTTACCCCGCCGCTGATAGCATCAACAAATAATAATACTAAAAGCTTTTGGAACCTTCAGAAACGAAAACCTCAGAAGTCAATCGTCTTATACGAACGAAAAGAAGACAAGTACCCTGGCTCCCAACAACACAGAGTATCAAGAACTACGACGTACACGCGCGATAACACTGATCTTCAACATGAAGCCCCTCCCTCTCCTTGTCGCCACCGCCGCTTTTTCGACAACCGTGGTCGCAGGTCCGATCGCGTACGGCGTCTGTCAGGCGGGATGCGCCTCTGTCGCGATGGCTTGCTACGCTGCTGGCGGCGCGACCTGGGGTGCTACAGCTGGCGCAACGGCCCCAGCTACGATTGCAGCTTGCAATAGCGCATTCGGAGTCTGTTCTGCTGCCTGTGCTCAGACAGCTCTGATTGCCCCTACACCATGATCTTTGAACTTGGGGAAAAGTCACTGAGAAAAGTATTTGTTGTCAGAATCTCCGAATCAACAACGTTGTTTTATGTTTCTGGGGGAATTTGTACCATTTGGCAGTATGGAGGATCAGGAAGTGATGGTTATATGCGAGAAAATGCTTCAAAGTCCCTCCATGTTGATGCGTTGGGCATTGATCAACTCATTACCGCTTATGGCAGGTCAACAAGCAGGCAGCAGCGTCACAAGAATGTCACTCTATGTTCTGTTTATGATGTCATGTGAATGGCAGAATATGCTTAATTGAAGAATACAAGCCAAGCCATTAGTGCTTACCATGGGTTCTGCAGATTGGCCAGCTGTACCAGAATTGAAACGTTGACTGGCGCCGAAGCTCGGGTACGCCCCGTCATTCCCAGTTAGGACAAATATACGAGGAGAGCGATAGTTCAAGATCGCCTCCCAGTTTCAAAAACTACAGAGACTATGAATGGCATACAGAAGATCTTGTTCCAAGCTTCAAACTATTTTGTTATTTACTAGGGTTCCATTCTCAAAGGATTCACCCGCATGAGAACTGCAACATGGTAGGCAGTGTTTTGCAAAAATGGTCTGAGCTGTCCAACAAAAACTTGGCGCCAACTACGGCCCCCAAATAACACCCTGTAATTTCCCCTCGCAGCGTCAACCATCTCGCACTCCATTTCAACGGGCTGGGTGGATTCTGACTTTGTCTTTTGTTCTGACAGAAGCTTCCCTTTCACACACGAGTTGTAGATTTCTACAAGTGTCTGGACGGAGTGGCGTTTCAGCTAACCGCATCCTTTCACAATGAGGTGGCCTATTCGCAGACTGGTAGTTGTCTCTTGTCTCATTTCCCTATGCTGTGCGTCAGAACTCGAAACGCGACAGAGCTCCAAGGGATCAGCACAACTACCAGCGAATGATGACTTCATTCGACGATCGTTACTCTCCGGTAAGGGAACATCTTGAATGACCTTCTCAGTAACTCACCAAAATGCCAAGTTGCTGTGCTTAAGGACTATCTTTACATCGACGGCGGAGAGGTTAGCTCCGACCTCGACGACTCACGTTCAACAGCTGGTAAATCAACACCAAGATCAATACCGCGGGTAATACTAACACCGAACAGTCAGTCTTACCATTTCAATACCGCTGGATGAATCTTGGACAAACGATACAGTCGCCTTCACAGAGAGTGAGAAAGGACCATCGCCATATCTTAAGCAACCAGCTCTTTGGGTTGACGAGGAACGTTCAATGATCTACTCATGGGGCGGTCAAGGATCCTACAAGAATACCTCATCAGCTGGAGATCACCATCTGTATGCCTTCGAGGCGGACGATGGCAAGGGAAATTGGTCAATTCATGACCCTGAGGACGACACGTTGTTCAGCTCTTTGTATCGAACTGTGAGAGGAGCTTACACCAGTTGCCACGGCGTCGGATACCATCTCGGTGGCTATGGCGAAAGAAGGACTGATGAAAGGTTCACTGACGGCAGTTATGTTGAACGACCACTTGACGGGCTGCTGACTTACAATATGACAACCCAAAAGTGGACAAACGAGTCCACGAAAGCACTGGACTACGCAACTTGTTCCGGGAGGGCTACCTGTATACCTTCAATTGGTTCATCGGGATTGTTGATCTTTATGGGTGGCGCAAAGGTCAAAACACCCGCTTTCAGAAACATGTCAGAGCCAGTGTCCTTCACTAACATCACTATATTTGATCCCAGCTCGAAACAGTGGTACTACCAGCAAGCATCGGGTGTTTCTCCAGATCCTAGAGTTGACTTTTGTTCTGTTGGAGTACAAGGCCCAAACAATACCTACGACATGTACGCTGGCAAATATTCCTCCAATCTGAGGTTTAGCTGACCTGATCTAGATACATCTACGGAGGCTGGAACACGTGGAATGACAAGACAAAAGCATTTGGCGATGTCTGGGTTTTATCACTCCCGGCCTTCAAGTGGTTCAAGGCCGAAATCGATGGTCCAAAACGAGGAATGCATGGGTGTGCTCTTGTTGGAAAGCGCCAGATGCTAAGCATAGGTGGTAATAACTGGGGCAAAAACGAAGGTTGGAAGGACAAAGACCCCTGGACTCAAGGGATTGGCATTCTTGACATGCCGAGTTTGACTTGGTCTAGCGAGTATGATGCGAAAGCTGAGGATTATGAATCGCCAAAGGTTGTGAAAGACTGGTACCAGAACGGGTAAGTATGCTGGCGGCCTTGATCTGCTTCTTGTTGACACGAACTAGGGATGAGGTTGATTGGGACAACAGGAAAGTAGAAAAGCTCTTTGGTAAGCTAATACTCTATGCTTTATGCTGACACTATTCTCACTAACTAAACAGCTTCAATGCCATCGACAACACCAAGGTCAACAGATGGTCCAGATTCTGACACAGACCCTGAGAAGTCATCACCAACACCAGCTGGGGCTATCGCTGGTGGTGTAGTAGGTGGAGTTACTATTATAGTGGCTATTGTTGGTGTTTGGCTATGGATGCGCCGTCGCAAGAGGAAGACTAGTGAACATACTCCGCAAAACAGCGATGCAGGAGCTATGAAGCAATGGGGCAAAGCTGAGCTTTCAGCGGACGGTTCGAAGCAAAACAGGTTGCAAGAGTTGGACAGTAATCAGGCTACTGCTGAGTTACCGGCAGCTAGTTCGCCTCGAGTGGCGAATGGGCAGACGCAGCGATATGAGCTGGAAGGTTGAAAGCCGATTTATTATACAAGTATAGGGAAGAAGTCAATTATTTGCTGGGTTTTGGCCAATAGTAATAAATCGAGAATTCCAACACATCAAGTCTTGACGAAGTAAAGGTACCCAATGTGGGTCCGAAGATGTCGTGGCACCAATGGGTGCCCAAACGAAAATATCAGATCATCATTCATGATATACCAGTGACCTGAACAGACAACGGACCAGCCTAATGCTCTCTGTACTCCATGTTTTCATGTAAAAGTTTCTGACACGAATATGCCACTTTGTTACTCCTGCAATCTTCTCACGGCAAGCTCTGCCCAGAGTTCCTCAGTTTCTACCTACGCAGAATATGAGTTAAAAGACTTCGACGAAAGGTTGGAAGATGGTGAAGCTACAGATACTACAGAGAAGGACTGTGATCTCTTTTCTCTTGTCAGAGACTTGTACAGGACATGGCAGAAGGGTCAAGAGCCTCGCGAGGGCCGATATTTCTACACCTGCAGTCCGAACGCATATGACGTTACTACCCTTCCAGGTAAACAAAGCCAGTCCCTTGAACATAACTTGATAGAAGGCTTATATTCCACCAGATCCCTCCAATAACATCAAAGATTGCCAAGTTGCTGTATTCCCGGATCCTTTGGGGGGCATCGCTGCAGCTCGCATTACAAAATGGATCGAGGAATGCGTGAACAATCATGAGGCATGTCAGCAAGAAGACACCGAGTTCTTCCCTACGAGATTACTTGATGTAGGGACCGAAGATGCTGACGTTGTGAATTTGGTGGAACTTCGCCAGAAGGTCGAATATGTGGCTCTTAGTCACTGCTGGGGACAGTCCAACACGTTCATAACTACTCGGGCTACAATGAAACAGATGAATGAGGGCTTTCTCTTAACTCGAGATGTTCCAAAGACTTTCCAAGATGCCATCAAGGTTAGTCGAAAGTTCGGAGTGCGTTATTTATGGATCGACTCTCTCTGCATTATTCAAGGCGACTTTGCAGACTGGGAAAGGGAAGCATCACGGATGGCTGATGTATACCGTGGCGCGTATTTCACTATAGGAGCAACCACCGCCTCGGATGACCGAGAGGGCTTCTTGAAACAAAGAAAGCCTGCCCTCTGGGAGCTCAAGGTATTTACTTCAGCTGGAAAGAGCATACATGTGTATTTGTACCCTCAGGGTGACAAATTCATAAACCCTCACCCTGTTCCTCTAGATATACGAGGTTGGACTTTGCAAGAGCAATACCTGTCGAGGCGTATGCTGCGATTCAGTAACTACGGGACTACTTGGACGTGTCAGCAAAGGAGGTATGAAGAACTTGAACAGGAGATCCAGCGGGTAATATACTGGCACACTATCACCGAAATTACCAAGCCTCTAGGGTCTTACGAAAGCGTCCATAAGTGGTACGATATGATTAGCGACTATTCAACACGAGAATTGTCCTACGACTCGGATCGGCTCCCAGCATTGTCTGGGCTAGCATCGTTTGTTGCCAGGTCCCGATGTGCTAAGTACTGCGCAGGGATGTGGTGGGAGGATATCGGCCACGCGCTCTCATGGCGCGCCGATGAGGGAGAAATGCGACTTTCAAGGGAGTATGTTGCACCATCGTGGTCGTGGGCCTCTGCTTTTGGTTCTGTTACCTTTCCTGACCAGGCTTCTGTACATATGTCTGTGAAGTACCTGGATTTTTACCTCGAGCTCAAAGGACACGATTTCTTTGGTCAGCTCGCACACGGGTGGCTTCATCTACAAGCGGTCACAGTCCGACTGGTCAAACCATTCAGACTTAAGACAGGGCAACTGAGCTGCCGTATTGAGGGTATAGACCACAGGTTTGAGGCAGTAACAGTGTTTGATCTTGGGCACTCACAGGAAGAGGTCCAGGGTATAGTACTAATGCGCGGCGGGTTCAATAGAATGGTCGGGAAGAACCGGCCAGGGAAATTGGACCTTGAGTGCATCATTGTTCGGGAAGCTGGAGAAGACGATTTATCTCGCTTTCGCAACTGCAAACGACTTCCACGCTGTGAGAGGGTCTTTCAGAGAGTGGGTTTCTTTGAAGTCGAACTGACAACAAAGGAGGAAAAACTGATCCTGGAGAACGAGATCGAAGATATCGTATTGATATGACCCGAGAGAGCCAGAGACTTAACATATCAACGAGCTATCTCGCGAGCTGAGGAGAGGTGCGGCTGAGCTCAACCAGGCAATTTGGTCGAAGCTCAACTTAGGTTTACATAGAAAAGAATTTATTAAGCAGGCATCTCATGTCTGGATAATTTGCACAACGTTCTCTCATCGTCGACGGTGGAGTACAGTGCTGAGTGGGTCTAAACCCGGTACCGGAGTCAGATAACACCGCATAGTTTGATGAATCAAACCCGTCAGTCACTTTTAATGATTAGTCCCGCACCCAAAGCATCGTTCATTCAAACATCACCATGATGACTGAAATCAACCTCATCACTGGCAATGCTAATAAGATGGCCGATATCAAGGCTATCCTCGCCCCCTCTGGGATTACCGTTCGCAATCAATCTCTCGATTTGCCTGAGATACAAGGATCGATCGAGGAAATCACAATCGCAAAATGTCGCACAGCCGCAGAAATGGTGAGATATCTCCCACATATTACGATTTAAACTGACACATTTGGCAGGTTGGTGGTCCAGTCGTCGTGGATGATACAGCCCTTTGCTTCAATGCGATGAACGGCATGCCAGGCCCTTACATAAAGTTCTTTCTCGAGGCTTTGGAACCCGAAAAGCTTCATCTCTTGCTAGCCGGATTCTCGGACAAAACCGCTGAAGCAGTGGCGACGATAGGATACTGTGAGGGTCCTGGCCATGAGCCTGTGCTGTTTCAAGGACGAATTGACGGGACGATTGTACCAGCGAGAGGCGTGATGCGATATGGGTGGCAGACGTGCTTTCAACCGGATGGAATCGGTCTGACATTGGCGGAGATGCCAGATGCAGAGAAACATAAGATATCACATCTTGGGATGGCTTTGCAGAAGTTTATTACGTGGCTCAATGAGAAGCAGCATTCTGCAGAGGGGCTCGAGGAATGATAGAAGCCCACAATAAGAAAGCAAAACGCCTGCTCAAGACTCATGCAGTTGAAAGTACTTGGCCAGTCTCTCGTCTATTCAGGATGTTAATCCCATGACCTAGATCAAGGATAACCCTTCCTCTGTAGATAGTTTTGTTGCATAAGATTGGTCTGTTTACGAAATTTCTCTTGGGGTCCATGAGGATAATAAGCTGATGGTGACATTGAAGAGGTCTCTGAATACATCCATGGAACAAAAGTTTTCCGCTGGAGACATTTTGCAATTAACGTTTTCAACATACCAAAGCCCGGTTCCTTTTTTCCCATTCACCATAGTACCGCATTCTTTGTTTAGCATGAGTTCAGTTCTTCGAGTGACATCTTTATCTTCATCATGACAACTATGTCGAATTGCATTAGCAATCGAGAAGAAGCCCTGAGTTACCCTGAAGCACCTCATGCATCATAGTCTGATCGGCTCGGACCCCACGACTGGCCCCGGTTTAATCACAGCCCTGTGGATTTCTCCATCAGCGCTTACTATCAAACTCGTGCCCGCTTACCCTAATTTCATCAACGCTTATTTTTATCGCGATGAAGTTACGTATAGTTACCAAGGATTCAGTGGCGGGTGATTTAAGGGCTCCCTCAAGACTCTTTAAGCAGAACGAATAAGAACAGATATTTGACGAGGGAATAAGTGCAAGATCATGATGAAAACAATTGTCGCATAATTCACTCTCAACTACATCTCCAGTACGTACAAATCACCAGCCTCTGTCAGCCGTGGCATGGACTGATTCCCTGGTACTCAATCCTATCAGGCTCTTGAAAAGATAATCTCCATCCTTCAAAGCCCCCAATATGTTTCTCATCATCCATCATGACCCGTTCTCATTTAAAAGCGCTGATCAAAGGTACATCCCCCACCGCACAAACCACCACCCAACCAAAGTATCTCTCAACATGAAACCTAGAGCTGACATTTTGGCATCCGCCACCAAAAACAAGGCTGGTTTCACCACAAACGCCTCACAGCCCCCAAACAATATCACGAGCATTGTTTCCAGAATAACACTAGTCCAATCCTACACGTTTCAAGGAAAAGCTTACGCCCGAGATTAAAATAGGTCCGGCAGACATTTAATTGGTCAGATCTGCGATCGTTGTGGCTAAGCAGATAAGATCCGCTAAGCTTAAAATTAAGGCACGGGTGCGAAATTCGTGTGATTGGTCTGAGCAGCTGCTGCGCCTTGGCGGTTTGGGCGTTTAGTTGCAACGAGCTGAACTGATGCATGAAATTTGTGTATGCAGTGAGATCATCGAAATAGATTCGGCTTCATTTATTGGCTCAGATGGTGAATCCTGCTCGTATAGCCAATCCTTCATGACCGGTTTCACTTTTAGAGATGAGATGAGATGAGGAGTGGCTAGTTGGTGTCACGATAAGCTTCAACTTGGGTGAGGGCATTCTGATCGAGCCTTATCCATCTTGTCACAGATCACATATATATAAGAGGCTTCCTCTGCCTTCACAAATATACCATCCCATCTCATCATCACTCCATCAATTCACAACACTCTCTACCCTCTTCCTTCAACTTCAACTTTCCGTTCTCCATCCAACTTCATCTTTTCTTCACCATCATGCACGCCTTCACCATCGCAACCGTCCTCGCTGGCGCTCTCAGCGTCGAAGCCGGACCCCTCAAGCTCGCCAAGCGAGTTCTCATGGGCCGTCTCGACGACGGAGCTCACGAGATCGAGCACAAGTTCCAGCCTGTCACCGATTTCGACACTGACGGCTGCTACTACACTTCCGCCATCGACAAGGACGGCAACACCAACCGTGGTCTCAGCCAGAAGGACGTTTACTTCAAGGGTCCCGCTGCTGATTGCCGTGAGCCAAACCGTCTGGAGAACAACAATGTCTACAGCCGAAAGCGCTGCAACAATGGTTGGTGTGCTATTATGTATGAGTACTACTTTGAGAAGGACCAGTCTTCGTAAGTTCAATTTACCTTCTCTACAACATCTATGTCTGACCAGTTCTAGCTGGGGCACTATCAATGCTGCTGGTGGCGGTAACGGCCACACTCACGATTGGGAGAACGTCGTCGTATTTGTCCAAGGCGAAGACGTCAAGCGTGTCGCCCCCTCATGCCACGGCGGCTACGAACATGCCACCAACACTCCCCGTCTCGATGGTCAGCGCGCCAAGGTCGTCTACCACAAGGACGGTGGCTTCACCCACTGCTGGCGCATGGCCAACGAGGCCGATGACAATATTGAGAACTACACTGGCCAGTGGTTCATCGGCAACCTTGTTGGCTGGGACAACTGGCCTGTTGTCAACGGCCGATCTCTTCGAGACTACCTCTATGATGCTTGGAATGGTGGTGTTGGTCCCAAGTTCTGGGACAAGGATGATAGCTTCACTAAGAAGCTTGGTGAGGCTGCTGGCGATCAGTGCCCTGGCTTTGATCCCGCCAAGGATGAGTAGGGTCTTATTTCTGGGGACAGGATGCAGGATCGGGGACGCTCCGTTTTTCTTATAGTGCAAATTGATTTGCAAACATTCGTATCAAGGTTTTCACGCATTTTCCAATAGAAGGTTGACATTTTAAAGTCTTTGCTGCAATTGACCTGGATTTCACGACGCTGATTTTGATTGTCATTAACTCCCTACAGGCCACCTTTTGGTAAACAAAAAGCCATCGGGCATGTCTGATCTAAATCAGAAAGGTCTTTTGATTTGGGAAATGGAATAATTTTCATAGCTGTTTAAGGCCTCGGCACACTCGTTTCAGCGTGCCCAGGTCGAAACTCAATGTAAAGGTCCAAGTAGAAAGAATTATTCGAAAAGTTATATCTCTCAAGTCCGTCACAGTCCTCCTGGTGTCACATCTGTTGGGCTTCATGTGATTATGAGAAAAGGGCAACTTAGTGCTAGCTCCAAGCCCATTGACACAGCACGTTCATGTTTAGATCAACTACGTTCTTTACCGGAATAAGCTCTCAGCCACAAGTCTCAACTGCAAATGATACATCTGGATAAAACTAAAGAACTTAATATCATATACATAAAACTCCCATATTCGACCCATCTAGAAGCTTTCAAGGGTCCCGATTGATACAATAATGTCCCTAAACCTTTGGTTCGCCAAGCGTAACAATGAAGAACTGATTTCCATCCTCTTTGTGAAGAGAATCGACATAATTCAACGTTCTTAGGTCGCTCGCTGAGCTCGCTGGATTGTCAACAATATAGGACCCGTTGTAAGCAGCACCAGAGCTTAGAAACCGGAACGAAAAGCGTGCTTCCCCAGGAGACCTAGGTTTAATGAACCAACGACATTGATACTCGCCCAGCGTATCGGTCGCCCATCTAGTATCGAGGCCATACTGCGATCCTCCTGCACAGAGAGGATTGTCGACTCGGTCGAATGGCTCAATCAGGACCGGGTAGCCCTGCGTAGGATCGAAAACTTCCTTGGTGACGCTCGGGATGTGTTTGACGATCCAGGCGCTCTCCCGTGGTCCAGGAATATCAGAAAGGACGTAGTTTGCGTAAGGGGACTTGTATGCTTCAATGTAGGTACCGCCAGCTGTTCTCCAGGTGAGATCTCTTGTGGCATTCGGGTCGTTGATGACTTCTTCAGCAAGAGCGATGGTCACTTCTCCAACTGTAGATCTGAAGTTCTTCTCCTGGGCGAGAACGTTGGCTTTGTGTCGATCGATGGTAAAAGACCCTTCTTCGAAGTTGACTTGAGGAGTGTCGTGTGCCATCTGAAGAAGGCTGATGCCCTTGATGTATGCAACCCAATAGTTAAGTGCCTGTCAGTATCAGTCAGTTATGTCACATGTTCTTTCAATGTGATTGCACGTACCATGACTTTGGTCTTGCTATAATATTCAAGGAAATCGTCCGATTGATCAAGAGCTTGCTGTGCAGCCTGTTGGAAGAAAGCATTGGAGCCGCGCTCGTTGAGGAAGTCGTTGATCTTGTCGAGATATCCGGGAACGTCGTTTGAACAGGCTCTAAGGCGATTGTTGAGGCGCTTCTGCAGCCCTTTAGCTTGACGAACACGATCCGCATCTGTTAGTTTCTTCTCAGGAAGTTCAAAAGCCTCCTGCATGATATCGCCGATTGTTGCGTAATAAGTTTCGATATCAGTGATGTAAGTTCTCAGACTGTCCTTGCGCAGCTGGAGCAGACTATCGGAGAGTTGACTTGAGAGGTCAGTGACAGATGTCTGTATCTGCTTCACTTCCTTCAAGACGTTGGCGATGTCCTCTCTGATCCTTCCTGTGTCGGTGATACCGCCGGTTACAGCTGCTAGACCCTCCTGGAAGACCCAGCCGCCGGCTTTACCAGCTAGACCGGTGCCGAACTTGACCAGAAGGGTAGATACCGCAGAGGCAATGAGAGATGCCATGTTGGCTGAGAAGCAGGGTTGGAAAAAGATGGAGGTGGATATTCAAGACGATGCCAAAGCTATGAAGGACCCTGGTGTAGAGTAGAGTGTGGCGCCTGATCTTTTATATGGCTTCAGTCAAGATCAACTCTATCTGTCCCCCGCATTGTGGGAGGCCTGCCAAGATTCATCTTCCATCCGTTCCAAGGCATTTTCCATATCAGTAACCTTACATCAAGTTTTATTTTCATCGGGTAGGCCTAGCTCTATAATTCACCTTTCCAGAATCGCAAGTGAAAGTATGCTATTATAGCAGACAGAAACTTTGCCATCCAATGACAATCTTATCGAAGCACTAACAGCAGCTGGCGTTAGTGAACACTACAGCAAATACTATCCCGTGTCCGGAGTATTCCGACTACCACGTTACCGCGATGATTAAATTTGTGGGTAACATGATTAGATCTAAGTTCGGTGAACCCGCAAATACGGGGAATTTCCACGAGCTACCACGTTTGCAACGGCGTCCAGACCGATCTGTCGATGGTTGGAATGCAAAACTACACTAGATCGGTGAGATCAGGAATGCACATCTGCGCTACTCAATCTGCCTTACGGAGTCTTGAATATAGACTACCTTTACTCTGTGATATTGCCTTGAGTTTGGAGGAGGGAACTGGTGTCAGTTTTGACGCCCGCATTGGTCCACAACACTCAAACTGATGCCAATTTTCGTTCCCATTTCCTCGAGTCACCCAATACCGTAATGAGTGATCTGTATAACTAGCTTAACCTTATAGGCCGCCTCAATCCATAGTTATAACTAGCACCGCATGTCCGTGGTTAAGGTCCACTTTTAACTATTGGTGTACTCACTTGACTTCACCAAAGGCACTACTCCTTACGCCAGTCCTCTGCTCTTTTGTCACTACTCCTTTGTCGGCAGATATCTCCAATACCGAAACCAACCACTTCAAGATCTTGAGAGACATGCGATACCATCCTCAATAGTGTAATTATCATTCGCTATGCGAAAACACCGAGTTGCAAAAGAGAAGTCATGCCTATTCTTCTAAAGATCAGGGCTCCCTGAGTTTTAGTGTCACACAGTATTCTGATAGCTGAAGCTTATGACATCTTATCAAAATATATCAATCCAATATACTTCAACGTCCTCATTAAACTTTAGCTTTACCTTTGGCTGGCTAGCCAGCCTTTTGGTCAGCCAGTGACGCCTAACCGTTAAGCCACAAGCCCCCTTGTGATGACTTAATTAGTAGCCTTCGTTATGTCATAGATGTGGCCATTTATGACATGAGAAACAATAGTCATAATCACATCAAGTTTCCTCGAAGAAGGAATAGCTCAAGCATTGTGCACAGTATAAAGTGAATTGCAAACTCCTTGCCATAAGCTCATGACAAGGCTAAGAAGAGTTCTACATGGTTTCTAAAGTAACAAGAAGCCATGTGAATATTGGCAGGCAGAAAAGAACAAATCACACGATCTCCATCCCGAGCCAAAGAAGCGCTGATTCCAGAGATTGGCATCAGTCAGCTTAGTGCCAGCACTTTCCCCAAGCATCGTTCTTGTTGCCGCCAAAGTTGATATCCCAGGCCTGCTTGCAGGTAGTCTCCCAGGGAGCACCGTCGATACCGCGGCCGTAGCCCTTGTCAACGCACTACATAATCAGCTTCCGTACTCTCTGTGAGTTCATGAACAGGGTACTTACGGAGTAGCCGTCCCAATGAGTGTTGGGCTGGTTGGAGCCCCAGAGGGCACAGGCAGCCTGGCCAAGATCCTGTCTGTAAGTGCCGCGGACGGTGCAGCCACAGTTGTGGTGAACGTCGGCCATGGCGCTGTGAGGTCAGATTTGGTTGTTGCGGGAGGGACCGGATGACTTACGCGCCTAAGAAGAGGACGATGAGGCTGAGAGTGTTCATCTTGGATGGGATGTTTGAGTCTTGAGGACTGGGAGCTGTAGAAGTTGTTGTAGTAGTGTTGCTGGTGATGAGAGTGGTGAGTTGCAAAAGAGGCCGGGAAAGTTGATCATTTTATATTTCAGAATCTCCCAAGAGACTCACTTTCTCCCAAACAGTTCTGCCTCATGTTTCAGCAACCGTCTTGTCAGGCAACTGGCAAACCTCGTTCGCACGGATAGCGACTCGGCTCATGGAAGTCACCACTATCCGACTTCATCATGACTGAAGCAATTGCCGAGCAGCAAGTCTCACATTCGGCTCATCGGCATCATAAGTTCCACCTTCCAAACTTGGATTATCGTGAAGTCATCCGTGGCTCAGCCTATAAGCATTGAATGAGATTTGTTCCTAAGAGCCTGAATCAGCAGAGAGAACTTAAAGTTCAAAGCATTGTTCTCCGAGACATACGATGATTGAGTTCATGAATGTCATGATGAAGATGAGAAGTCTACAAGCTTTGATAAACTCACCGGTAGTTGAGAACTCGTCGACTATCAAGTTCGGCAACGATGATGAGGGCATCGTGAACAGCAGGAAGTATTTAAGAAGGCGTTCATGTCCACATTGTCAATTCACTCAACCATCATAACATCTTCATTCACACTCAAGCTCACTTATCAACTCTCAAAAAGTCCTCTACAATGGCTCGCTTCATCCTCATCCTCGCCGCACTAGCCACCGCTGCCTTTGCCAGCACTACCCCCAATAAGGCCCTCGAAAAGACCCCCTTCAAGGTCACTGAGGTCACCTACAAAGTCGGCGAGGTCTCCCAGTGCATCACCCTCTCTCATCTTCAGGCTCTCGGCCATACCTTCACCAACCTCAACGGCACCGGAGACTACAAGCTCCCCGAGATCCCAAGCACCTACATCAACGATCCCACCGCTTGCATCCCCGAGTCTCTCTTCGACCAGTACTTTGAGCCCATCGTCGCCATCTCCAAAGAGCAGAACCTTCTCGAGTCTTTTGACGCTGAGAAGGTTCACAGCCGTGATCTTGAGGTTCGCGCTCGCAACTGTCCTGAGATCAAGGATGCTGCACTTGGCCGTGTCCACTCTTGGAGCTGTGACAGTGCTCCTCATCCTAGCTCTTGCCGATCTTGCGCCAACTTTTCTTCTATCAACTTTGTGGCCGCTTGTGTTGCTTGTGCGGCTAAGGCTAATCAGGAGAGTATCTTCTGCTGTGCTGCTGCGGCTACTACCTTTGCTACCTACTACTCTCAAGTCTGTCTTGAGAAGTAGGTCTGCCAGTTCTCTCTGTGAGATGAAGAGGGGGGAGGATGTCTTACTGTAGTCGCTCGTTTGGCTGAGGAGGGATGATTTTGTCTGATATTGGTTTGCTGCGATTCTGGGGATCAGATGAATATCTCCTCTATTCCCGTCCACTCCTTAGGCATAGCTTTCTAGTAGTATCGCCGTGTTGTCTCCCTGACAGCTGGTGTTTCTAATGAAATTGCTTGATTTCTGAATATACCGATGATATGCACCACAACTTGTTACATATGTAAAAATCAATTATGGGAAACCCGGAAACTCAGGCAACTTGATGAAGAGTAATAGAGTGCTTGGATAGTCATGGCCGTCTTACCCCAAAAGAATTCTTGCCAAGATCATCAGCATTCGTATCCCTGTCAGCCTGTCTGTCAGCCTCACGGATACCTAACCAATCGCATCAAGACAGAGCTCGGATTTTATGCGCTTCATACCCAAACTTCCCCTCTTCAAACTTACGTATCCTCAACGCCCATGACGCCCGCTGATTCTCATAGCCTCCAGCTCTTCGAGGCAAGCCATAGACCCGAGAATCATGTCAGATCCTAAAAGGCCATCTTTTAGAGCCTTTATAAGGCGGCTCAACCCTGGCAAAGGAACCGAATCAAGCAGTGACTCCAAAGGTACTGCTGTAGTCACCCCAACCGTTTCTCAAGGTTTGTACCATCACGCCCAGGTTCTAAATCAACATGCGACAGGACACATCTCTGATACCTCATTACAGGCGAATTAGCTGGTTCGCCGTTGATGTGCGCGTCTTCTGTGAGTGTCGCAGTCACCAAAGATCCTCGACAAGAAACTGTCTCGCTTGAATCGTCAGCATCAAAGGCTGAACATGCCTCCACCATATCAACGACAGACTACGAATTCAATGATCAGCAACAAAGGCTCCAGCAGCTTTGGAAAGAGGCAATCGATAATTTCCAAGCATCAAAAGACGGCGAAAAGTTGTCAGAAGTCATTCGAGCTCAGGAACAGAGTTCAACCGAAGATGCTCAAATTACTCTGCCAGCCTTGATAAAGAGACTGGAAACTGAGATGAAGCGTTTTGGTACACGGAAGAGGTTGGCTGAAGCTATGGAAAAGATTGTTCCGCATCTCAATCGATTCGCTGTTGTTGGCGATATCGCTGTTAGCACAAATCCCAACCCGGCTGCCCTCCCATGGGCCGCTGTACGCTTCCTCCTTCTGGTACATCATCCCCTTATTCCTGTCTGTCCACGAATCCAAGCTGACTTTGCTCAGAACCTTACAGTTGGAGAAGAGATTAGGGGCAAGGTAGTCGAAGGTATCGCGGAAATCACTGTTCTAGTCTTTGAATGCAGCGTTTATCACGAGCTTTACCTTGCTTCGTCGGCTTCCACAGACCTTCCTATCAATGCAAACTTAAGACGTACAATTACCGATGCGCTGTCTCACTGTATCAGGTTTCTTGGCTTTGCTCTCCGTCGTCAGCAAGCAGCAGCAAAGGCCTTCACAGATGCCTTTCGCCTAGAGGATTTTACCGGATATTTGAAAGACCTCAATATTTCGAAAGACAAGCTACATGATGCTGGTTTACTATGTGAAATACATCATAACTCTCAGAGCCGAGATCAACTCAGGTCCTTGCATGATTTGATGGTCGATATGAGGCTGGAGTCCAGGTATGAATCAAGAGCTCGATGTGTTGCCATAGTCTAACACGATTCTAGCGAAAGGGCGGAAGAAAGAGTCAAGTCGCAGCTGAGGAATCTTATTGTTGATCCTAAAGACGTCTTCGATCATATTTACCATCCACACGACTCCTTCTGTCTCGAGGGAACGCGAGTACAGGTTCTTCATGACATCGAACAATGGGCTCACGATCCCTCAAGTCCGACCATCTGTTGGCTTCCAGGCCTTGCTGGTACCGGCAAGAGCACAATTTCACGTACTGTTTCTCGAAATCTAAAGACCAAAAGCCTCGGGGCTAGCTTCTTCTTCAAGAAAGGTGCAGGCAATCGAGGAAATGGTCGACATTTGTTCTCCATCTTGGCTTATCAACTGGCCTTATACCTCCCTCCCATTCTCCCATATATCTTGGATGCTTTGAAGGAGGATCACTCGCTCAACATGGCGCCTATTCAAATCCAATGGCAGAAGCTGATCGTCGGTCCACTTTCCAAACTCCAAGACGAGGGGCTTGCCAAGCCTATTGTATTCGTTCTTGACGCACTGGATGAATGTGACGAACAAGATCGTGGCGAGATCTTCCGTCTGCTATTGGCTACATGCCCTGTGATACTGAGAGTCTTTCTCACAAGCAGGCCAGAGCTTGATATCATGGGACACTTTGCCAATGAACCGCTTCACAAAGAAATCGTGCTTCACAAGCTCCATATTGGGACTATAGAAAGCGACTTCCGTGTCTACCTCCGTCAGGCAATGGAGAGCTTTGTGGTAGAGTACAATCGCACTCATCGCCAGAAGCATATGCAGTTATCTTCAGATTGGCCTGGAGATGAACGATTCAAGTTGTTACTTAACAAAGCCCTACCACTATTCATTGCGGCTGCAACTTTTGTGCGCATGATGAGCGATAGATACTGGGCAAGGAGTCCTGATTCTAAAATCGACTTCATCATTGATAAGTCGTCGAGGGTCAACTCTGCGTATGAGGCTCTATACAAACCTGTCCTGAGCCTCATATTAAGCGGTGCGCCTGATGAAGACAAGGAAGAAGTTAGACAAAGCTTTTTGGATATCATTGGATCTCTTGTCTTACTCGCCAGTCCTCTACCAATAGTCCCACTGGCGAAGCTTCTGGGCGTTGATACATGGTCTATATCCAGCCAGGTCGACCCTCTACGCTCTGTGATTGATGTTCCTGAAGACGATAGCCCTCTCCGGATATTCCATCTTTCGTTCCGAGATTATATCCTGAGTCAATCTGCTGGGGATCTACAGGTGAGCGAACTGGAGACGCAGGCCAGACTCGCAAGTAGATGTCTGGGTCTTATGCGGGAAACATTGAAGGTCAATATCTGTGGACTCTCGTCTCCTGGAGAGGAGCTCTTAGACATTGAGCCATCTGCTATCGATGATCATTTGCCCGCCGAGATCCAGTATGCATGCTTGTATTGGGTTCACCATCTCAAATCAGTTGGTGGGCGTATTCATGACCAAGATGGTGCGCATCGCTTTCTCCAAAGTTGTTTTTCGAACTGGCTTGAGGTTATATGTCTACTCGGAAGACTTGACGATGCCCTCCGGATGCTCCAAGAGTTGCAGAGTATGGTTGACGTAAGTAACATTCGTCGAATTCCTTTGACACCAAGGCTGACCAGTGCGACAGGAAACTTCTGGGGCAAGTGTACTGCAATTCGTTCAAGACGCAATCCAGTTCATTCGCTATTTCCGCACCGGCATAGAAGAAACACCTCTCCAGATATACCATTCCGGAACCATCTTCAGCCCAAAAGGGAGCATCGCTCCAACTCCTCTCAAAGACCGCCACTACCCGGACTATATCACGCAGCCCTCCGACATAGATTCAAACTGGCCACAAAGCCAAACCCTTGAAGTTGTTAGTGAAAGACTCTCACAGCTGGCATTTCTTCCCAATAATAAGCTAGCCTCGATTTGCAACAAGGGAAATCTTAGAGTTTGGGACCAGAGGTCATGTTCTCGTCTGCTCAGCATAAGCCACGGCTCTAATCGGGGCTTCTTTGCGGTTCTTGCATGGTATAGCAGCAGAATTTTAGCATTTGGATGGCCTTATATGATCAAGACTTGGGACCTTGACAGTGGTGCATTCATTTCGAGCTGCACCCTTGCGGATTTATCTGGCGCAGAAAGTATCGCATTTTCTGATGATGGCAGGTTTATCTGCTCAGTCTGTACGCGTGGTCTTGAATGTGTAGTGTTTATGTACAGCCTCAGCACAGGGAAATGCGTCTCGGAGTTTGAGATACCAGACAAACCCCGACCTATACTCTTGTCACCAAAGGGTCAGTGGATAGCGGCCATCGCACAGAACTCTATGCTTCTTTCACGATGGAGTTTCTCCACGAAGCCATCTTGGACTGTCCTAGGACCTCAACACGAGCATGACATCGTAAGCTTCTCAAGCGACGGTAGTTTGGTCGCTTCACTATCATCCACATCAAGAATGGTCAAGGTATGGAGCACGGAATCATACAAATGTCTTCACACACTGCATTTTGAGACACCGATCGTCCATGACCAACTGGCTCTCAATAAGGACTGGCTGGTAGTCAGCCTTATGAACCATCGCACTCTCGTCCTTGACATGAAGACCGGGACTGTTTCCAAGACTGTCTGCAGTTACATCAAGGCTGGACCTGTTATCTCAGACGACGGAACCTTACTCGCTGGCCAATCGCTCGAAGGAGCCGTCCGGATTTGGGATCTTAAATCGATGGCTTCTCCTGACAGCACAGCCATTCAACGGCCCATGGGGGTAGAATTAGTGACCCCTTTTAGAGATGATAACACCATCCTCTCATATAGCTGGGGGGACATCAAGATCTGGGATATGGAGAGTGGAGTTTGCAAAGAAGCACTAGAACCAGAAGTCCCCTTGGGTAACCAAACATTTGTAGCAGCTGCGACTGAGGCACCGGTATTTGCCATATTGAAAGACAAAACCGTTGAGATTTGGAACACCAATCCTCTACGTCACGTCAGCACCTTCGAGCGGAAGTTCAGTTGTCTTGGAGAGCGTTATTATTGCCTCGCCATTTCTGCCAACGGTGAACGACTGGCTGTTGGGTCGTCAGAGCCAGGTACAGTTGAGATCTGGGATGTGAAAAATGCAGTTCTCTTGCATACACTGGAAGTTCCGTTGAATGACTTTCCTTGTGTCGCCTTTTCGCCGGACGCTTCCAAGATTGCGTATCTGATCTGGGGAGCCATCGAGGTTCGCTGTCTCCCTGGACTCGAAACACTGACTATCAAAACTGAGATGGAGCCCGAAGCATCGTTCATACGCACTCTGTCTTTTCGAGGCGAACGACTCATAGGGATATATTTGAACACCCAGGTGCAGGTCTGGAATGTTTCTACGGCAGAAAGCCTATTTCTTTCACAGCCACGTCCGGAGCTCCCGCATTTCGGCACGGGTACCAGCTTTCTCAACCTTGATGCGGCTCTTCAACTTGGTGCTGACAATGACGTACTGGGAGCATATTACATTGGTCATGATCCCGCCTGGTTTATGAGGAATGGTGAGAGGATACTCTGGCTGCCACCAGATTACAAACCCGAGTCCGTATACATGTCAGGAACGACAATGGTCCTTGGAACATATTCCGGGCGTGTACTGTTCCTGTACCTGAGGGAGTAGAATCGAAGCGTAAGTAGTCCAAACTTTGGATGCGTGCCTTCGGTGTAGGATGTTGTAAGAGGAATATCCCCTGATGAGTGATTGGTCGTGGCTACGATGAAGTTGTTCTAAGACACAGCAAGAATCTTAAATTAACCCACGAATCAAATCAATCGTCAAAGATGTTCCCGCCAGAGAGACCGCTTTCTAAAACAAGCTAACTAACGCAGGGGCAATCATTGACCCCTGTTGAAATTCCCAACTAAGCCTAGACAGGGACTTGTTTGCGAACCTCAGGTTCGTACAAGTTAAAACCGGGCATAAACACTATTAAAACATATTACCGACTAAAACACCGATAACCGAGGCTTTTTGTTTATCCTCCACTGTAAATATATCGATGGCGATGTAGAGAGAATAATTTGGTCATCGGGGTACAGAAAGGGGATGTACGGATATGCCGAGGGGCCTTTGGTCGAGAACCATGCTTATTCGTGTCAGATCGCGCTGTGGCGGTACTAAGTAAGATCAGAAATTAGGCCCATGTCATCATCACATTGCATTTTCTGGGATCTTAGCGCTAACCCGTGCTGTCGGGACCCGCGGGCTCAACGTGATGGCGGACAAGATAAATCACCAAGATGCGGTACGAGACTGAATTGACTCAACTTTGCAGAAGACCAATGATGCCTTGTAGAGATAATACATGCTTGTCCCTTAGCCACATGGTACTCCTCTGGTGGCATTCAAACATTCACTACTGCGGGCACGAGAGATTTGATTCTCCAACATTAGCAGCGGAAGATGTTCACAAACGTTGGCACAAAGGAGTTCAGCCAGGAAGATTATATTTACAAGAAGTGTATCTAGTTTACAAAGAAAGCTGAAGAATGTTCTCTTCTTATCAAGTTCAGAATAAAGTTTTCCTCTAAGACGCCAGCGCATGACATGACTTCAAAACACCACGTCCCGCGTGCATCATGTCAAATCACTGACATCCAATCATTTCATTGTTACTACACACGCTTAGAAACGGTGAGCAGCGAAGTGGCGGGCGTGGCGGCGGGCCTTGGAAGAACCAGAAGAGCATCCGCTGCTGGCACCGTTACCGGCAGAAGGGAGAGGAGTGGTCTCAGCGGCAACGGGGGTAGGCTGGGGAGTGGTCTCAGAAGAGTCGGGAATCTCAGGGACAACGGGAGCGGCAGAAGACTCGGTAGAAGAAGCAGGGGCGGTAGAAGCAGGAGCAGAACCCTCGGTGGGAGAAGCACCGGAGCCAGAGTCGGAGCCAGAGTCAGAACCAGAGTCAGAACCAGAGTCGGAACCGCCCTCAACAGTCTTGGTGACATCACCACCGGCACCATCAGCAGAACCACGGATGGTACCACCGGGGATGACATCGGGACCGGGGATGACATCGTAAGAGGTAGAGCTTCCCCAGAGGCTGAAGTTGACAGCAGCGTCGTCCTGCTTGTAGACACCGGGAATAGAGACAGAAGGACCGGGGATGCTGGTGGCGCTGTTGCCAGAGACCTCGACCTGGGCACAGGCGTAGTTGAACTCAGCCTGACCATCGTGAGCACCGTGAAGAGCAATGTGCTCACCGCGGAGGAGGTACTGTCCATCGGGAAGAGTAGAAGGAATCTTGAAGTGGACAGAGTCCTCGTCCCAAGAGCACCAAGCAGTGGAGCGGAGAGACTCGGCGTTGCCAGACTTGCAGATCAAAGCCTGGTGAATCTTGTACCACTTGAGGTCGGCAGCGCTGTCAGTAGTAGCGTCCTTGACAGGAGCAGCGTAGACCTGGATAGGACCGGGGTGCTGCATTCCAGTGCCGCCGAAAGCCTGCTTAAGACCAATCTCGTCGCCGGCCTTGACCTTGAAGACGCCGGTAGAGGGGGTAGAGCCCTTGTTGCAGGTGAAGTCCTTGTCGTTGGGGGAGATAGAACCATCGGGGATGCCCTTGAACTTGGTGGGCATGTAGCCGTTCTGGTGCTTGCGGATATACTGGTTATCAGTACCCTCCTGGGTACCAGAGAGGGTGAGCTTGTCGAAGGTGTAGTGAGCGCTGACGGCGGAGGCCAGGCCGAGAAGAGCGGAAACGCAAGTGGTGGTCTTCATGATGAAATGATTGGAATGGTAAAGTCGCAGGCGAACTTGATAGAATGAATGTTAAGTTGAGTTGAAAGAATGAAGTGAGAGACTAGCTCTTTGAAAAGAATGAAATGGACTGATTGGAAAAGGATGCTTCTTGCCAGTCCTGAGGGTTCGTTGAGGATGTTTATATACCAACCCATCATGATCGTGTTGTGGGAGTCGTCGTTCGGGACAAGGTTATGCCCGACAAGGTTCGGCGTACATAAGCTTGCTTTGCTTTACCGTTTACGCTTAACTCTGTCTCAAGTTCTTAAAAATGCAAGGTCCATGGCGGCCTGTTTGCCATGTCCCGTCTTGGCTTGAACCGTGGAATTTTTCCATCTGTTTCCACCTGTTGTCGTGTTTCGATGATGGACCTTCAATTTTACTCCAGACGTTTAGTTTCTCGGCGGATCAACATGATTTGCTGAGATCCCTGGCTCTCTAGTTTCATCGTGTTTCAATGACAGGGGAGGTTTTGCTGACTTGGGGTTTAGTAATTGAGTTTGGCCAATGAGAAGCCAATATGAGATACGGTCTTATCGTTATATTGCGGCTCCGTGGACTGAGATGCTAAGCGGCAGCTAATATCTTGTACCTGCAGTGTAATACCTTTAATATTATTTAGAGTTTGAACCTGAGAATAACCATACAGGTATGCTAACCTTGACGCATGTCGTCGTTGGCAGTAGAGGCTCACTAACAGGTCCCCTCTGTTTCACGTATATTGAACTGTTAGGTGCCATCCCCCACCACTTCAGACGTTTCAACCATTCTTAATTCGACTAGCCAGTCTCGCTGTGGCTTGCCAGAGCTCATGATGCTAATCCCCATTGAGCCTAGGTCTCGTTTGAGCTCGTTCAAGGTCCCGACTCATTGGAACCATGTCTGTTCGCCAGACAAGGAATATCACATCAGGCCATTGCTTTTGTGTCGCACCTCTTCAGATCCGCAGCTCGTATCGACTCCAAGCCCCTTGAGCATTGCTTCAGCTTACGGTGGCATGAGGGGGCGAACAAACAACTTTGCAAAGCTGACGCAGATCATAATGTCGCTGTTATGGGAGCATAGTCGCCTGCAGTCCAGGTATGCAAGTCTTCTGAAGGATATTGGGATATTCAGCAGGGTTCTATCAGCTTACGGTCTACGATAAGCGCGCCCCTAACAGATAGACTGGACCACGATCAGAGCACAGAGCAGCCATCACGCTCTTCATCCGGCATAGCTCATGCATAGTGATCATATTAGAGATCACTCGCGGGGAGTTAAGGAGCCGCAATGACCAGGCCATATGCAGCTAAGCGCTCCCGTAGTCAAAATCCACCAATCAAGCAACTAATACTGAAAGTTCAAGACATGGTGGCGCATCATCGCATTTCTGCGCGGGCGGGAAGATGTGCAGCAAATTGAAAGGAGCAGCATCTCATTACACATGGCATGGGTATAGATCTCAGACTTGACGTGGCCAGCAGAGTACACTTTCGCATACAAGTCTGACGGGCTTGGCATTGCGATTGATTACGTGGCATGGGACTCGGGAGGCAGAGATAGGGAGAGTTTGGAGGAGACAATGCAAGGTGGACAATCTGACGTAGGCTACGGAATAGATACATACATAGCATGTACTTGCCATCCAGGCCTATGGCTAGGAGCTTGAATCGCCTCACTCGCCCGTGGTGTAATTCAGTATGCCTGACTATCGTTGCCACTGTTACTACAAACTACAAGACCAGTGACATATCTGCTGGGGTCCACCCGGATTCCCACAATGCGTTTGAGTTTCGTGAACTCAAGTTCTAGAGTCTACTACGACTTTACGGTCGAGCGCGTAATGTTTACCCTTACATCATGCCAACTTGGAGGGGGAACATTGTTGCAGATAGTCCGTTGCTTTGCTGGGTAGGCCTGTTTAGACAAGCATGTTCTCAGTAGTCTTGTCTTGCACCCGACGCAAGTAGTCAAAGTTTAGCATCACACCTTCCGCCTGGTTACTCAAGTCGCATGGGGTCAGAGTATCGAGGCTGGCTATAGTGAAGATGTCGGTGTAGTGAAGTATTGTTGAAGAATGAAAGCCGGGTGACGACGGCTTAGGGAAAGGGAAACAGTGTACAGGCGAGATTCGAATTACTGCGTCTTGTTGGAGAATTGCATGAAGAACTGGAAGTTAAGGGGAAGCTACAGAGAAGGAAGAGAGTCGGACTCTTGGTATTTATACTCCGGTCGTTCCCGCGGAAGTGGAAGTCATCGATAGCAAAGTGGGTTCACTTCGGTGGGGCATGAGATAAGATAGAGCGGAGAGGTGTGCTTCGTGAAGCATTGTGCAATATCTTACCCTACATTGAACAGAAATTTATTTATTATACCATCGTAAGACGTTGTTGGAGATTCGTTGATTCAGTTGATAATCTTCACTTTATTGTTAGTTTGTCCACAATTTCTCTACGAGTTTTTCGGAACCCTTTTCTACTGGAAGATTGTCGACTTTACTTCCGTACGATAATGCGTGGTCTACCACGTACGTCTCACACTATTCACGCTGTTCACATTGTAAATGATGACATGTACTTCAATATTGCATCACGAATCTCATAGGCGCGGTAATCATAGAGGCGCAGTCAATGATGACATTACTGAATTCATCCACCAGCATATTGAACACGATTCTTCAATGCGACGTTGATGCCCTCATTCTTCTCTCTTTGGAGGAATTTCAATCTTGAAATGACTATCATGCTACGTCTATTCAACCTTGAACAATCACGAGACGTCGTGAGCAGAATATCCGGTGATATCCAATTCAACCGGTCGATCCCAGCTGATGCGCGCCTGTCAAACCCGTAGCTGAATGCCGCTCAGACAGTCACCACTACCACCTACTATAAAGATGAAACCAGAATCGAGCAAGTTGTCCAACTCTCCGTGCCGGTATCCGTTTACCCACTGCCAACGATTGGTGGCTTTACGCGGAGAAATATTAGCCCAAGATGATTCTCGATTCGGCAGAAATCTAGAATATCACCACCACACCATACATGAAACGTGACCCACGTGTTTCCCGTAGGAACGACACTGAACGAGCTCACGTTCCTGAATTGGGCATCTGGCTCGTGCTTTTAGCTGATACGGGATTGGTCTCACGTCTCAAGGGGCCTATTCAGCCGAAATGAGACCCCTGCCAGCCCTGCTAGTACCATTGTCTGTGGGGCGTTGGTCAGGACTGACACATACTAGCTCCCTTCAGCTCTGGCCTTTTTGAGTTCTTGTTCGAGTTTCACCTGAAGTTGATGAAAACAAGTCCGCCAAGTAAACAGAATATCGTCTCAACTCTTGTCGATCTCTTGGCCATCGGCAGAGTGACACGAAACAAAACATACCATTTTGCCGTACATCAGATGACGGTGAGGCCAAAAGCAAAGGCCCGAATTACGGGGTCGTGGTATATGCACCCCAGAAACAATGCAATGCAAAAAAGCAAGGCAGGCCAAAAGTTCCGTCAGTCTGGAGATTATCCAGGAGATAGAGCCGCCTCGACTCACGTACCCCTGTCTCGGCATAACTCCTTTGAACGACAATCTATCTCGAAACAGCCCTAGGTACTCGGAGCACCGTCCGAATACTGAGAAGGGGCTAGCTCAATCGGACAAATCAATCCCGGGCACTGACTCTTTCGAGAATACCATCGTTCTCTAAGATGACAAGGGATTTCCCGATCAAGATATATAAGATGATCTAGTCCACCCTCTCTTGGCACTTGGCATTCTCATCACTCAAACAACTACATTCATTACAACATCTTCACAGCTTCTTTCACCGTTTGCAGGTCAAATCAAACCTTTTATCCTTCTTTGTCACATATCTCTATCTACAACACAAGAAACTTGTTTCCAAAATGAAGCTGTCTTCCTTCCTCTACACCGCCTCGCTGGTCGCGGCCATTCCCACCGCCATCGAGCCCCGCCAGGCCGCCGACAGCATCAACAAGCTGATCAAGAACAAGGGCAAGCTCTACTACGGAACCATCACCGACCCCAACCTGCTCGGCGTCGCAAAGGACACCGCCATCATCAAGGCCGACTTTGGCGCCGTCACCCCCGAGAACTCGGGCAAGTGGGATGCCACCGAGCCCAGCCAGGGCAACTTCAACTTCGGTAGCTTCGACCAGGTCGTCAACTTTGCTCAGCAGAATGGCCTCAAGGTCCGAGGTCACACTCTTGTCTGGCACTCTCAGCTCCCTCAGTGGGTTAAGAACATCAACGACAAGGCTACTCTGACCAAGGTCATTGAGAACCACGTCACCCAAGTTGTTGGACGCTACAAGGGCAAGATCTACGCCTGGGTATGTTATCTTCCCTCGACCTCTTTATAATGATTTTGCTAACATGTTCAGGACGTCGTCAACGAGATCTTCGACTGGGACGGTACCCTCCGAAAGGACTCTCACTTCAACAACGTCTTCGGCAACGACGACTACGTTGGCATTGCCTTCCGCGCCGCCCGCAAGGCTGACCCCAACGCCAAGCTGTACATCAACGACTACAGTCTCGACTCCGGCAGCGCCTCCAAGGTCACCAAGGGTATGGTCCCCTCCGTCAAGAAGTGGCTCAGCCAGGGCGTTCCCGTCGACGGCATTGGCTCCCAGACTCACCTTGACCCCGGTGCCGCTGGCCAAATCCAGGGTGCTCTCACTGCCCTCGCCAACTCTGGTGTCAAGGAGGTTGCCATCACCGAGCTCGACATCCGCACTGCCCCCGCCAACGACTACGCCACCGTCACCAAGGCCTGCCTCAACGTCCCCAAGTGCATTGGTATCACCGTCTGGGGTGTCTCTGACAAGAACTCTTGGCGCAAGGAGCACGACAGTCTTCTGTTCGATGCTAACTACAACCCCAAGGCTGCTTACACTGCTGTTGTCAACGCTCTCCGCTAAATGTGGCCTGCGTGACAGGATCAGATCTCTGGTCTTGAGGGGGAGCATCGTTGCAGTTGCTTTTGGTCATCACCGTATTCTTCTTTTATAACTCTGTATATAGTTGTTTGTTTGTACAAAATCTCGTCAAAATGGTAACTGCTTGGTCAGTTGTTGGAAGATAGCTGGGCTAGTAGTCAATACATATCCTTACCATTCAATTTATGTTCTCAGTGATTCACCTGCCTTGATGTAGTATAATGGACTGCCAAAAGCCTACAGAGTGGGATGAGGGTAGCATGTGTGATGATAGCCCTTCATATGAGAGTGCCACCAACAGTGCCTACGTGCAGTGATGTTCGTAACGCCGGTAGTTGAAGATGACTTTACCTGTCCGTCGAGATCTTATCGTGATAGATAGCAGACGAGAAACTTCCGGCAGACATTGTCTGTGTGTGGATTGCGGTAGCCAATCGGCAAGTACTCGACAATCCGCCCCGGATTTGCAGTGCCACCACGGTCCGGAAGCTAGATGAAGAGCCGGGAACATGATGATCTGGTCCAACGGGGAAAATTACATACTTGGCGTTTCTGGGCATCTGCGGGGATATGCATCCTCATATGGGCCAGCGAGTCTGGGCGTTGGGGTTTCCAGATCAGAGCGATAGGCTTGTCCACAGTAATGATCGCAGGAACTAGTATGCATCACTCGTGTATCTCTCTCTGCGCCCGTCAAACCAAACTCAGATTGACCTTCTATCGCTCCTTTCCGTTCCTTTATATCTTCTAGCCACTTCAGCCACAAACTCTGCTTTCTCAAGCACAATTCATCGCTGCCGACATATCTCGAGAAACTTGATAGGCAGCGACGCCAACAAACGAAATAATTCGCTCAAGACAATGACGATGTTCTCGCCAAGACGTCTTCAACACTCTTTCCCCCCAAACACCTTCCAAGAAAGCTTTAGCTTGCACATTTAAGCATGATTTTAAGCGTCGCTACCCCGCCTGCCAAGATGATCTTGGCGTGGAGGAGGAGGGGGATTAAAGTTCTTCGAGAATAACGCTATCCAATGGATTTTTCGTATTGGGATCCCCGCATTGCTTTACGGGCGCAGAGAAGATGATGGCTGACAAGATACGGTATTTTGCGGATTGACGTTAACGAGTGAGATGCAGTGGAACCTTGATGTTGGGGAGCATCGTAACTGCATGATGGAACGGTGGCATTAGAATGTCCGAGTGAGGCTGCGTATAAAGAGGGAGATCGCCCTCGCATTGTATGACGGTCATCTGCCAAAGAACTACCACAAAAGCAACAACATGGATACTCGTCACTCTTTGGACAAGCGAGATAGAGACCTTGGGGCCCTCGATGAGGTCGAGGAGGTCCTCAAGACAGCCCCCCAAGCACGCGACTACTCAGGTGCCCATGAAAAGACCGACCCCCGTGAGATCGCCCTCGTGCGAAAGCTCGACTGGTGGATCATGCCCATTCTCTGGCTGATGTACTGGCTCAATTACCTCGTCAGCTTCTCCATCGAGTGTCTTTTCGTGAACGCTGACCATTCCAGGACCGAAATGCCATCGCCCTCGCTCGACTCAACACCATCGAAAAGGACCTCAACCTTACCGGCTCCCAATATCAGACCTGCGTTTCGATTCTCTTTGCAGGTTATGTCATCGTCGGCATTCCGGCGAACATGGTCGTTACTCGCGTTCGGCCCAGTATCTGGATGGCGTCTTGTATGACGGTTTGGGCCATCATCAGTGGCCTGACGGCGTTAAGTCGTAACTATACTGGTTTGCTGCTAACGCGCTTCTTCTTGGGCATCACTGAGGCGCCGTATTATCCTGGTGCACTGTATATCCTTGCGAGATTCTACACTCGTAAAGAACTTGCGACTCGTATCTCGATTCTGTATACTGGAAACATTCTTGCGACTGCCTTTGCAGGACTGATCGCCCTTGGCATCTTTGAGATGGACGGAATGGTACGTTGTCAAACCCCGTCACTCCGCAATCACTAACGTCTCAGGCCAACCTCGCCGGATGGCAATGGCTCTTCATCATCCAAGGCGCTGTGACCCTCGTCGTCGCACTGGCCGGCTTCTTCGTACTCCCCGACGAGCCCCTCACAACCCATTGGTTGACCGAGCAAGAACGACAACTAGCCCACGAACGAACCCAACGCGACACCGTAGGAAATGCCGGCGAGTCCACAAGCTTCTCTGGCATTCGTGAAGCAGCGAAAGACCCCAAGGTCTGGCTTTTTGTCGTTATGCAGCATTGTCATCTTGGTGCGAATGGCTTCAAGAACTTCTTCCCGACTGCTGTCAAGACCCTGGGGTTCAATCAGACTATTACCTTGGTTTTGACGTGCCCTCCATATTTGATTGCGGGAGTGATCTCTATTGCTTGGTCTTGGTCTTCTGGGCGGTTCAATGAGAGAACTTGGTGAGTTCTTCTGTTTATGAGGCACGTGTTGGTGCTGACTGTTTAGGCATATCACCGTTGCGAAGGCTGTCGCCGTGTTTGGCTTCGTCCTTGGCTGTGCGACGCTCAATACGGGTGCCCGATACTGTAAGTTCCAAGATTCTGCAAATTATTAACCTGGAAACTAATAAATGCAGTCGCAATGTGCGTCTTTTCGATCGGTACATACGCAGTCAACAGTATCATTCTTGGCTGGGTCTCTGCCACTTGCTCCCAGACCAAAGAGAAGAAAGCGTGTTCCCTCGCCATCGTCAACTGTATCGCCGTCTCATCGTTCATCTGGACTCCGTACATGTGGCCTTCTTCCGACGAACCTCGCTACACCATGGCCATGTCTTCGAGCGCTGCTTTGAGTGTCGCGACTGCAATTGGTGCGTGGGGAATGAGATTCTGGCTCAAGCAGGAAAATAAGAAGATCAGACAATCTGAGAATGAGTCGACGTTGTACTACGCGTATTAAATGCGTTTGCCTAACCAACAGTCATGCAAGCCGACTAAGAATCGACTACACAGTTGTCACCCCCTTTCGGCATCTATATGTTTATGTCTCGCGCCAAATAGCTCAATTCTGTGCATTCCTTCCAAAACTGCATAACTAGCAATAAGAAATCATAAACCCCTTTGTCCTTGACAATGGCAAATTGTCCTAAACCAGACCAGATTCTGGCTTCAACAGAAGAAATAATCCCTTCGCGCGTATTCCTCGAGTCTAGATTCAGGACGCGACAGATAACCCCAAAAAGATAACACCAATTTGGCAGAACCGCAAGAGTCTCCTATCATGTACCGTGCATCGTCCACAGCTCTCGTGGGCTTCAAGCAGGCTGCACGTAAATAGGAAACCTCGCCAAAACACCAGTATTTAAACGAAAAAGTTGTCGAATTCGTCGGCGGCTTCAACCTGATCAGTCACCCAGGTGACCGTTGTGCTGGCGTTACCCGGTGTTCTGATGCCTCGAGTGTAGACAGAGGGCTCAACTCTGACACAAAGCTGCTGAAGCATAGGCAGGACTTTGAGGATTTTGGTTACGAACTCCATATACCATTCCTTCTTTCGATTCGGGAATGCGTTTCGCGCCCAATCGGACTCTAGATGGTACCCGATGGTGTCGGCGGAAAGCACAAATGCAAAATGGGTCAGGTTTGCCATGGACCTCAAGCTCATAATGGCTTTCGAGATCATGGCTCTCTGCATTCAAGTGTCAGTTGGAAAAGCGTCAAAACGTTCGGAGGACGGCTACAGGCTACTCACCAGATCCGTCGCATCGGACGGGGTCACAAATCGGTGCTGACCCCAGGAAAACTTGGGGTTGAGAAACTCGCCGAGAATCAAGTGCTCAAGTTGCGGGAAGTTCTCGCGAATATCATCCAAGATCCTTGTTGTCATTCTGTGGTTCATCTCGTACACTGGCATACCTCGGAAGCCCATGACGGCAAGTCGATTGAGTTGGGGAGCTTGGGTCTCTAGGACCTTGTAGACTTCGTAACGAGATACCGTGACCTTCTTCAGGTTGACTGCCTTGCGACAAAGGTCGCCCATGAGCCGAGCGACTTCGGAAGACGGCTTAATCCGCTGGGATGTCTGTAAATCGAAGTACACATGCCTAGAACGCTTGTGTTAGTGACAGTGAACCGAACATGGACGGATGAGAACTGACTTGACGAATTCGTAGATCGGTCCAGTTGGAGATCGGGGATTCTCCTCCAGGAGAAGAGTGAGTCTTGAGGTAATCTGGGAGACATTCCCAGAAAAGGCGATTCTGATAGAAAGCTCATGAAGAAAATCCTTCTGAGTCTCTTGCAGACAAGAGTGACGGTCTCTAGAGTCTTGCAGTCCATGCCCTCCGCAGTGATCCGAAGGAGCTCCGCTGGGATTCGGTCGAGCGCGGCGTTAGGGCTTCGGACCGCCATGATTAATTGGTAATGGATAAATTGTCCATAGAGGCCCTGCAGTTTGGGATAATGCTAAATGCTAAGGGTTGAAGAGAAAGCTTCAGATGATTGAAGGAGTTAGTTGAAGGATGCGAAGTCAAATTTGGTTTGAGATGGAGTGCGAGGAAGAGATATGATGGAATGAGTGTGATTGAATGCGTTTTGAAGTGAAAGAGAGGGAGATAGCGAGGCGGGGTGAATATGTGAGAATAAAGGGAAAGAGTTGCTTTATCTTTGTAGATAGATTGCGTGCAGCGTCACCATAAAGAGGTGAGTGGGTGAATCACTGCTAAACAAACACACATTAATTTCGTGGGAGCTCACAGGCCTAATGCAAACGGCGACGCAGAGGACCAGACTCAAGTTTCAAAGGAAGTGGGGCGGAGATTGTGTTACACTTAGGATGTTCTGGACATATATCATGATTCAGAGCACAAAGACGTCAGAAGAATGAAGAGTTTGCTTTTAGTACTCAGCCCATATTACAAGTGATCAAGCTTTATCCAAGTCCCCAATATAGCAGCAGTGAATAACTCCAAAATACTGATGATTGGCCATGTCTTTGTGATTTCCTTGGCCTTCCCATGCTGGGGACTCGTTATTCTGTCCTCCAGCAACTCACAATCATCTTCTGTTGGTAATACGGTTGATGTAGCAGTTTTGATCAGATATAAATAAAATGTAAATTCGTCTTTTTTGATCGCAAGGATAATGCAGCTGAATTCATCGCGCCCCAGATCGTTTTCATCACTGAGCCGTAATGACTGCGGATTCTCCCGATAGGCGAGAAACACGGGCAAAGAAACGGCCTAGCATCTGCCCCTTACTTTGCGAGACCTTCGTGAGCTTGTATTCATGGCATTGGAGGATCTTCGGTATCACCTGGAACAGCCGATTTTGTTCAACCCCATTGGTATGGTGACATTCTTATCAGTGCGTATGTTGCCGGGTTTGGATCTTGGGTCATGAGAAAGTGATCGATTTTGCGCACCAGGTTCATCGCCGCACCGAAGTTAATGCGGTCGTGGAAATACCAAACTTCTCTCTGGTGAATAATCATTTGGTCGTTCCCAAGCCGGATTGAACAGGTCTTTCAATACGCCAGTTCCCGGATCAACATCAGAGCTGTTACCAGGCTGTCTAAGTTGGAATGGCTGCGGCCCGTCGTTGTAGACAAACTCTTCGACCTCTTTGTTAACACAAATGTATCGGCCATAATACGACAGATAACAGAAGATCTTAGCGAAGATCTGGATTCTTCGCTCGAGAGGTCGGTGTTTCCAATCGAGTGTATCGCGGATATCCTCCATTAAGCTTATATAGTGGCCCTCACCTTCCATGAAAGTGAGGAAGCTCAGCTCAACAGTTTTTACTGTCGGCGGCAACTTTGACAAGAAATTGATAAGGTCAGTTTGCTCTACCAGCACATTTGATAGCCCGAAGTGCGTGAGCTGCTGCCATCGCTCGATGGGGAAGACATCAAACAGCGATGTGTAATTGTACATGTCAATTGTCCAAGATCGCTGATTCGTAGCAAAGTCCGTGTGGAAGCTAAAATGCCTCATATCGGTGGCTTCATAAAGGGCAGCGTGTAAGTATCCTTTGTCATATATATCATAATCTTCGGCAAGATAGAAACCAACGAGAAGTGATAATTGAAGCTTCTGGAAACCGGGACGCTTTATTATATCGCAGAAATTGTTGTATTCTTCCGTGCCTCGATTCAGGGCGAAGTGACTAATACCAGTATTTATCTGATGGTCGTCAAGTATCAATTCCGCGACGTTGTGCTTCTCTTCGGCTAGGACCTTTGTGATGACTTGAAACCCATGGTATAAGCTCTTGTCTTTCTCCACAGCGTCATCGCCAGCCCAAGGCATGGCGAATACCCATTTGTGTCTAGGCAAGGGCATAGGCCATCCTCGGGGTACAGGATAGATGAATCCATTTGGAAAAGATCTGATCATGGGTGTTTTGTACAGAGGCTCAAAAAGATATCCGTGAGCAGCCGGCGTGACGACTACTCTCTTCAAGTTTGGGAGTTGTCGAAGAGTGTAACGAAACATATCCTCATCTGTTCCTGACTCTATCATAGCTCGCTGTTGATTTTCTAGCAGATTGTAGTATTTGAATGAGTCCAGAAGCGGCATTACATTATTCAACTGGTGTTCTTCAGGTCGTAAGAATGCGTCCTCCATACGATCTTGAGCGAGTTCCATACTACTCTTGCAGCCATGAGCAAACCAGGCAAAGCTTTCTTGGTCTTCGGCGGTTAGCTCTTCCGGGACTTCTTCTCCACTGTCGTCAGAGTACTCGCCGGATAGATCTCCGTGACCTCCGGAAGGAACTAAGGTGGCATCGTCCCAAATAATCTCTTCTACGCGCAATCGATAGATCTCGTGGGTGGCAATGGCCCGGGCTGCATCAATATTGACAGGATTTGGCGATATAAAAACGCGATTGATATGCAGCTGGCATTTTTGGCCGCGAAGAGGACTGGAGAGTCGAAGATTTTTGATGTCGCTATTTGGCAGAAGATGGCAAATGGCACCAAGTAACTCGTTAGGTAACCTCTCAAAGGTCGAGGTCTTTGAGACGGTGTCTGCTTGATTCATGGCCATATGTCTATAGGGCTCAAGCGAAAGATGTTGATGATGTTGAATCAAGAATAAAATCTACGGGGGGCAAGCCTGTCTGTTTAGCTGTTATGATCATGTGGCGTGGCTGTTGGTTCGTACCTATCGCCTCTGAACTCCGAGCAATATCCTCACGAATGATGCCTACTGCTCTCGACAAGAACCAGATCATCCCTATAGATATACTCCTCAACCTTCTCGATCAAGAATTTGTAGCTGAAACTTATGGCTCAGAGCTTAAATCAGCGGAGAAACGTAGTCAATTCTCAGACGAGCGAGGTCTTTCGAGAAGCGACAAGTAGGGGGCGCGCTCTTGATTCCGCGATTACGCAGTGAGAAATGCACTTAGTAGTCTTATAAGTATGATGAAAGCTTCATGGTGACGCTTTGCGGTCTCTACGGGCCTTTTTGCATTGGTTAACATAGCGTGTGCACATAATGCCTGCTTTCCGTTCTTCCTGCAATCTGTCTTGGCGTATGTACTCCGTAAACACTGAGATATCGGAACATCATTCCGACACAAATCGTCTCTACTTGTAAAGACGGCTAGCTCTTTCAAGATCATTCCAGAACTCACACTGCCTTCCCCGACCTCTATCCTCCTCAGCAACAGTAAAGTTCCCAGGATTTACCAAAAGCTGCTTCGCGTACGCACTTCCCTTCTCACCCGCCTTGTACTGCGGCCACTCTACAGTTCCATCCAACCTCTTCTTGTTTGGATCGCCTGTCAAGACAAAACTGTTTATATACTGATAGTAAATCCGCGCAGTCTCGGGATAAGCAACATGGGGGTCGTTCCAAATGTATGCAGCATCAGAGGCGTGAGGAATTCCCTTCCACGACTGCGCAACCAACGGAAAGTCAGGAGTGTTGAAATGAAGACTCCAGGTGGGAACTCCTGCGCTCGATGTAGTGACGGCGGTGTGGCGACTCATACAGATGTACGCCATGTCGGACCATGCAGCTGAGATGCGGTTGTACTGAGTGCTGTTTGGGGATCCGGCCCATGGAGAGTCGGGGTATGCTACAGGGTCTGGGTATAGTTCATTGATGAGAGCGAGGTCTGTGATGTTGAGACCAGGACTAATTCGATGCCAGAATTGAACAAAGTCGTCGTTGGTCTCCAAGTTACCGGGAGTGTAGTATTTTCCTTCATTGGAGGTGTAGGTCGTGATGATGGGAAGATGATGGAACGTGCCCTCTTCTTCACTCTTAGATCCCGCTTTCTCGATCATTGGACCTCCAATCGACGGCTGCCAAGGCCAGTTAAGTTGATCTTTAGCATCCTCATACGCCTTTGCAGAGTACTCCCTGATCTTTTGTGCAGGCGCACCGCGCAGACAACTCATCTGCTCCTTGTCGCTAACGTCGGTGGAGCAGTTGATATACTTCATCAGTCCTGCGAAGTCTTCCTTGTATCTTGGATAGTCGACACCGGGGAATGATCGAGCTGTCGCTGAACCAGACTGAAGAATCGCGCGTGCGAATAGTGGCTTATTCTTATCGGAGCCGTAATTATGGAAGTAGTGAAATGCGGTAGAGTGTGCACCAGCGGATAAACCTCCAAGTGTGATTTGTCGAGGATCTCCTCCGAACGAGCTCAGGTGCTTTTGCAGGAACTGCAAGAAGAAGCGCTGGTCTTGCAGACCCATATTGAGAAGTCCCTCACGCTCGAACAGCTTGCTGGGTAAAAACCCGAACGCATTGAGACGGTAGTTGAACGAAACAACAACAACCGGTTCAGCAGAAGAGGCAACGAAAGAAGCGCCATCGAAATCTCGTCCTGAGAATGATGCAAAGCCACCACCGTGGATCCAGACCAGCGTTGGTAATTTCTTGCTAAGCGGCACACCCGGGGTACGGAAGACGTTGAAGTTCAAACACGCCTCATCTTGTTCGTCTGGGTTAGGATACATGAGATCCTGCAAGCAAACTGATCCGTATTTTGTAGCATTTTGCACGCCCTTGAGGGATTGGGGCTGGGACTGTAGAGGACGGAAGCGTCTGTCGCCTACAGGTTGCTCGGCATAGTCAATTCCAAGCCAAGCGTTGACAGTTTGCGGCAGGTTGTCTCCGAGCAAAGTCTTGGAGATGTTTGTACCAGCGAATGTACCATAGCCTTGAAGAGTAACTTGTGGTATAGAAGAATTCGCCGCAGCTAGGAATGAGAAGAAAAGAGATCCTAGCAGAATGGCTGGGGACATGAGGGAGTACATTGTGTCCGATAGTGTCGAATTGTCGAGCTGATGCTCCATGACTCGTTGTAAACTCATCGTCTCTTATGTACTCAATCCAGCTGTGCTGAAGCTTGGTACAGTAAAGAGTCGTTTGTAGTGTTTGAGTCGGTTTTGGTCTCGGGCCATGAATCTGGATGCCGAAGCGGAACAAGGTTGAAGCTACCCCGCAGCAGCGTTGACGTTTCGCCTGAACTTGACAAAGTGGGACAAGGTTATACAGATGGAATAGATAAGATTGCCGAGCTGGCCATTCATCTTGAAGAACATGTATCTCAGACGTGACATAGTTCATGCATGTCTCTCTAGAATTTACTGCTTATGGCAATATGATTTGCAGGCACGTGAGTAACCAGCCAGGTGGTGCATGTTGATCTCACTATCCATCTTGAATTGAGAACATCGGTTCTTGGCTGAGCAAGGAAATCTGCCAATGCATGCCTGAAAGCAGTTAGTTTTTGCAATAGGTTGTTGTGACGTTTAACGGTATCGGTTAGTTAACCGACGGTTGCATTTCCCAGCACTGCTATTGTGACGTATCTGAAGTTATTGCCATCATAAGACATTCGGATATCTGTTCGGCGACCAGAAGTTTCTTCAGTGGCTTGCATTTACTTCACAGTAGATGCGGTTGAGATGTGGCCAGATTGAGAAACCGTATCAATGGTTGATTTCCGTATCCTGAAGATCAACAATCGGAAAGCTTCCGGCGGAAGTGTTTTCCGATGGACTCTTGCTGAAAGCTCGGTTAGATGCTGTCAAGACCAATATTTATGTCGTCAAGAGGCAGACGATGAGGTCAATATTCCTCTAGTCAAGGCAAGCCATCTCGAAATGAGCATTCTAACACAATCGTCAGGGCAGTACCTGATTAATAGACTTGGAACTGCATCTTCGTTAGATAGTGATGATGAGCTTCATCAAAGTCATGCCAAGTCATTACATTCTCACATTGTAAAATTGACTCTCAACTCAACAATGTGCTTGAGTTCGGTGCTGACATTGTCTACTACACTGCGAGATCAACCATCCACACGAGCCAAAGGGACCATAACTGCGTTGCCATTAATAAAGCTACAGGAGTCGTCTGTAAAATCGGTCCCGTTCCTGAGACTTTCTTCAAAGTCGGGACTCCAGTCGCATTATTTCTAACAAACTGATTGTTAGATTCAACCGCCCATCCCGTCAGCTATTCAGGCGAGCACGCGTAAAACCCACAACTATCTTCTCTACTCAAACCTACGATTATCTTACAAGGTCTCCGAGACAAGTACGAACTGTAGCTTTTTTTAGATAGTGGCCCCAAACAGATCAATTGACGAAATTGGGTAGCACCTGGACACGAGCCATCATCCTCATTTCGCCAGCAAGGCTGTTGACTAAAATCTCGGATAATTATTCCTTGATCATAATCTAATTATAGATCTGGTTTATCGCTGGTGGAATCCATAAATAATTGTACCTAAATTTGTAAATCAGCATGGCCATCCTTGTCTTCTGAGTTAATGAGGCCAGTTAAGTCAGCCCTATCGATATCCCTGTCTTATCGATACCGATAAGAAACAGGTACCTTTCAGGGACTGAGATGAGCAACTCTGACGTTATGGTGATACGGTCTAGCATTAGTCAAATAGCGGTCGGCAACCGCATATTTACGGTGTAAAGCTTGGTGGCAGGTCACGATAACGAATTCGACGCCCTTTGTCATGTCTATGGTGGTCACGCGTGCCTGGAAATTGAGCCAACGCTGGGTCGTTATCAGAGGACCCCCGCTTACCCTGTACATCATGCACTTCAGTATTCTTCAGCCCGGCTTTCGGGTTCAAGACTGGAAAAAACAGTCTTTCCTTAATTAGGCCATTATAAATTAATTCTCTCTTATCAGAAAGTGACTCATACTGTGATTCTCTCCAGAGAAAATATCTCAAGTGGCTTAGAACTCTTATCACGGTCAACATTTCGATCTCTATTGATGACATTGCGGCGCCGGCGGGTCGTGAGGATCAATGATGTTCCATCCCTAACGCCGCTTAATTCACCATATTTGGCGTAGCTTCGAAGGCCTGCCTCGGCAGAACCGGCTAGACATGGAGTTTCTGCTACTTTGCCCGATTTGGAATGTGAGCCCGGCAATCAAAGGCGTCAAGATGCGGATCAACGCGGGGATGTCATCGACGCCCTGATTCTTGTAGATATAAAAAGACATGTCATTCTTCGACATCTTCTCTCTTTACACTATAGACATAGAACTACCTCACAAACAAAATGACACATACAAAGGAAGCAACTGTCCCCCTCGGGGAGTACCTCTTTACCCGTCTCAAGCAACTAGAGATCGGCTCCATCTTCGGCGTCCCAGGCGATTATAACCTCAGATTGCTGGACTACATCAAACCGACTGGTATCAACTGGATCGGAAACTGCAATGAACTCAACGCCGCTTATTCCGCAGACGGGTACTCTCGCATTCAAGGTCTCAGCGCTGTGATCACTACGTTCGGCGTAGGCGAACTCTCAGCCATCAATGGCATCGCCGGTGCGTACTCTGAGCGAGCACCAGTCATTCACATCGTCGGTGCACCATCAAGAACCCTCCAAAGCGCAAGGGCCTTGGTGCACCATACGTTCTTGGACGGAGAGTATGGGAGGTTTGCGGAGATGCATCGACATGTCACTGCTGCGCAGACTTGTTTGACGGATATGCAGACTGCAGCTGATAAGATCGACTGGATCATTGAGCAGGCCATGATTCATCAGAGACCGGTCTATCTGCAGATCCCTGATGATCTGGTTTCGATGCAGGTCTCGACGGCTAATTTTGACAAGAGACCTGTTATTCGCGCGGCGCCGTCTGCTGCTGAGATCAAGGCGGAGACCGTTGATAAGATCTTGCAGCGTATCTACTCTGCTACCAAGCCTCTCCTGTATGTTGACGGCGAGAGTCGTAGTATCGGTGCTATTGACGAGATCAACAAGCTCATCAATACTACTAATTGGCCAACGTGGACAACGGCATTCGGAAAAGGTCTCATCAATGAGGAGTTGCCCAACGTTCATGGCGTATACCTGGCCGACGATGGAGATAAAGAGTCGCTCGATTATTTCAAGTCTTCCGATCTGATCTTGTTCTTCGGTCCACACATGAGTAACATCAACACTGGCATCTTCAAGGCGATCCCGGAGGAGAGTGTGACGGTTTCGTTTTCGCCTGGTCAGATCAAGGTTGCTAGTCAGCTCATTCGGGACGTGGACCCTCGACAGTATCTTCAAAAGATCGTCAGCCAGTTTGACTCTTCAAAGCTTGCCAAGGTCGAGAGTCCTGCCATCGCGGCAAAGGCGCCAGTTGAGCCTTCACCGTCGGACGCTCTCAACCAAGCTGAGTTCTATCGCTACGTGAACCCCATGTTCCGTCGCGGCGATATTGTTCTGACCGAAACTGGTACCGCTGCGACTGGCGGAAAGGCCTTCAAGCTTCCCCAAGACTGTCGCTACTTTACATGCGTGACATGGCTATCGATCGGATACATGCTCCCTGCCACGCTCGGTGCAGCTCTAGCCCAACGGGATATGAACGGTTCGCAGCGAGCAGTCTTGTTTATCGGCGACGGAAGTCTACAGATGACTGCCCAAGAGATCAGCACAATGGTCAAGCAAAAGCTCAACGTAATCATATTCGTCATCAACAACAACGGATACACAATTGAGCGGGCCATTCACGGGAGGAATGCGGATTACAACGATATTTCGCCGTGGAACCACCAGCATGCCCTTGGATTGTTTGGATTGAGCCAAGAAGAGGCGTCGAAGCGTTATTTTTCGGCCAAGACATTTGCGGAATTGAGGACAGCGATGGACTCGAAAGTGGTGCAGGATAGCGAGGGAGTCACGATGATTGAAGTCTTTATGGGCCAGGAAGATTGCACTGGCGAGTTGAAGGAATTGCTGGACAGGCAAATGGAGCGGGAAAAGAGCCAGTAATCAGATGAGATCAGTGGAGCAGATATGGTCGGAATATATCTGACTGAATCATCAAGTTCTAGTAAGCTTACCCGTGTCAGCTCAGAACGCCACGCCGTGTCTCACCCAATCATGAAGTTTGAGACTTTTACATCCAATCGTTCATAAATGCTCCTCCCGCCGGTTGATTTATCCGTCCAGTCCAGCCAGTCCAGGGGCCGGCAACACCAGATGAAACTCAAAACCGCTAGTCTTGTTCGGATAAGCCGGCGGACCCAATATTTCACAGCAAAGCAAAGCAAAGCAGAGTTCTCTAGTCTGTAGTGATGATGTCGTAGTGGAGGTGCTAGCTACACGACAAGGTTAAATTGCTTGATCCAAACAAAGTAGGAGATCACTGTTTACGAGGGTTAATTTAAAGCATGGAAATCATTGAGGCTGACAAGAACCAAGATTTGATTCCTCCTCTGTTTTTTAGTTTACCACAAATCAAGGATGAAGGATGCATAAATCATCAGCTGGGCGCTAAGAGTGAGTCGAGCTAGCGCAGGTACAGTACTGTACGGTCTAGCGCAGGGGGAAGGGGATGAGATGACTCGTCGTATAGCTACAGCCTACACGGGTTAATCCCTGCCGCTTGTCGCCCGCCTCCTCGGCGAGCCGTATAGCGAGGGCCAATGGGATTGGCGAGGAGTGGCCGACTTCCGGACCCATTGAGGCGGTAAATTACCTCTTCGTATTGAAAAACCTGCCTGTGCCTGTTCTGTTGCTGTAAATAAACACGAGCTTTTTGGTGGTTCCTGATCCCCGCAATTTGCTAGACGGGAGTGGACTCTCCTCTGGGTCTGCTCTGGGCATCGATCGGTTTCGGCATCGGCAGTAACGTTGACTTCAGCTGAGGCGAAGATGGCTTTATAAACCCCCATCCCCTTCTGCCTTGTAGACTCTCCTTCTTCTCATCCCATCCACGACAAGAACCACTCTCGTTTACAGTCCAACTTTTTCGTGCTCAATAAACACTTACACTCGCTTAAGCTTATTCCAGCACCAAAACCGTCAAAATGGGTTTCATCAAGTCTGCCTCCATCGCCAGCGTCCTCGTCGGCGCTGCCACCGCCTCTCCCTACTATGCTCCCCCCTCCAACGAGACCGTCAAGTACACCACTGAGGTCGTCACTCACCTGACCACCTACTGCCCCGAGGCTACCACTCTCACCTACGGCGAGAAGACCTACACCATCACTGAGGCCACCACCCTCACCATCGAGGACTGCTCTTGCACCATCACCAAGCCCGTTGCTACCGGCACTGGCTATGCTGCTCCTCCCAAGCCCACTCACGCCAAGGACTGCGCTGAGATGTGCTCTGACAAGTACGACGACTGCCGTGTCGCCCCCAACGCCAACATGGCTACCTGCGCTGCTGAGTACGCTGCCTGCTTGAACTACAACCCCTGGGAGAGCGGCAAGTTCGTCAAGCCTACCTCTTGCCACGCTGGTGGAAAGCCCACTGCTGTCTACACCACTGAGGTCGTCACCGCTGTCACCACCTACTGCCCTGAGGCCACCACCCTCACCTACGGCAACAAGACCATCCCCGTCACTGCTCCCGGCACCGTCACTGTCCCTGACTGCCACTTCACCACCACCAAGCCCATTGTTCCTACCGGCTACACTCCCCCCAAGCCTTCCACTCCCGCTGAGAACAAGGGCTGCGCTGAGAAGTGCTCCGACGCCTACAACAAGTGCCGCACTGGTGCTGACGCCAACATGTCTTACTGCGCTGCTACCTACTCTGAGTGCCTTGGCTACTCTCCCTTCAACGGTGAGGGTTCTCTCGTCACCCCCACTGCCTGCTCTGTCGCTCCCGTTGCCACCAAGCCCGTTGCCACCGCTCCCGGCTACAACCCCCCTGCCGGTACCCAGCCCGCTGCTGCTCCTCCTGCTACTACCCCCACTCACGTCGTCACTGCTGGTGCCGCCCAGGTTGTCCCTGCCGGTATCATTGCCGTCGTTGGTGCTCTTGCCATGCTCTAAATGGTTAATGGTGTGAATTGTTGAGGGGAGGGGGTGGATGGTGGACTTTTAACTTCATCCATATATAATAATTTGTGCTAGATCTACCGCATATACACTTATAGACAATTGAAATACGATTTGGTGCTCTGAACGTTGATGTTCGCCAGTGATGTCTTGAAATGATGCCTAGCAGTCCCTTCTATTTGATTTCTCAAAACTTCCAAGTCATGACAGTAAGCCTAACCAATTGCACTCCAACTCTGATGTGTCTTTCCCGTGAACTACTGGCTAGGCATCCGTGTCAACGAGAGTTCCGAGTTGAGAGTGCATCATCGATGTCGGTGCTCGCACTCCACAGCCAACACAGATCTGTGAGATCAGCAAGATCAGCTACGTCCGCCTCGTCTCGGCTCCACAGCAAGCTTGTCAGCTCTGGTGAGACACCGTCCACCAATCAAAACTGGTGGCTTCCGTAGCTCAGTTGGTTAGAGCGTCGTACTAATACTTCAACCCGAGTATCCGGTAATGCGAAGGTCTCAGGTTCAAGCCCTGGCGGGAGCAATCCCAACGCCATCCAGTTCTTCTTTTTGCCGTCCGAGATGTCTTGTGTTGGAGTTTTGTTGGAAATGGATGAAACAGAGTTGTCGGAGTTGAGGTTTTGGAGCTTTCACACGCGATTGGACCAACAGAGACAAAAGTGGGGCACCTCCTTTATGCATATTCGCTGTGAACTGACAGACGCACGAGCAGCACTTGACTGAAGGCATTTGAGTAAAAAAACAATGCCTTTCGCTTGGAGATAGAGTCAATCAATTGAAGTAAATTCGAGATTTGTCTCAATGAAGCTAATCTAATATGTCGCGCCGAAACCACTGTTGGCATGACGTGCACTAATTGCATAAAATCCACTTGTGTGGGGCAAGTTGCATAAAACAACAACGTCCATCTTCCGATAAAACCGCACATGCAACTCATTCTCTCAAACTGACATAAATCTGTATCCTTTCTTTAAATTGTTTAGACAATCCCATATAGAACATCACCCAGCGCCGTTGCGAAGGAATACTCAGCTCGATGGCTTGCGTAGGGTATACTCAGCATCACTCAATTCTCAAATCTCACGACATGATCCATCATCGTGTCCTCTCCCAGGACATTACGTTTTCGCTCAAACGCAGTATGTGCTCAAAAAAGGTCAGAATATCCATGCCATTGGATCTGAAACTCCATCATCAAGAAAGTCGTCAACCATCTGTCAATGTTAGCCATGATCGAATATCTCGGGCAACGCACTTACCAGAGAATCCCAGTCATTCATAAAGCTAAGATCAATCTCCTGCAAATCCTGAATCTCTGCACCTTCAGGTTGTAATTGAGCCAAGAATGATTCAAACACCCCCAACGCGTCCTGCATCGCCTCTTCACCAGCTTTCATAATGAGCTCAACGATTTCGGCTTCGGATAAGTGTCGCATGATGCCCATGATCTGCGCCATCAAGATCGACAGCATGAGATAGCCCTTCATATTGGTCTCGCCCGCTTCAATAGTTCGCAAGTTCCAAGCTTTCGATTCCTCCATGACCTTTAACAGGTCTGGTCGTACTGGTGTCAAGGAAAAGCCGTCGTCCTCTTGGACCGTACTCCTCAGTTCGAGGACAAGTATGATGCTGGCTTGCCATGCTGACAGTCGAAAGAAGCCGGAGCTGCATGTGACGAGACGCGAGAATTGTTTCTTGGCTGGAGAGGTTGCGCTATCTGAGGATACGGTGGACCACATTCTGAAAGCTGACTCGATCGTCATCTTCCGTGAGAAGGCGTAGCTCGGCTCCTGTAAAGAGAGTCCATAGTAAGGAAAGTGAAGTGCGCAGAGATACCGACGCATGATGAAGTCACCTACTGTCAGTTCAAACTCCGTTGGCGAGTTTTGGCTCCTCTTGCAGTCCTTCAACATCCGATTAGCTTCCTTGTATGAAGCTTTTAGTTCTGCATCAAGACGCAACGTCTCTTGATACGAATCCCCAGACTTGAGATCATTGAGCAACTTGACAACTTTGAGACGAGTCGCAAATGTCAATCGCAATGCCCTCGCAGTCGAAACTTGGGTAAAGACGTTATTCGGTCTAGAAGTCGAATCATTGACCATGATTTCATCATCGTCGAAATTCCCAGGCGGCTCCGTATCGAACTCTTCTTCTGTAATCATCGGCGGCCCGCCAGACGAGAGACTCGATTGAAGGCAGAGTTCCAGTATCGTGTTCCACAATCTTCGTCGCATCTCACAAGCCATTGTCGTAGTCTTCGATAAAAGCGAGGGATCTCTGTGCAGACCCATTGATATGGCGGTTCTGAGGAGTGAACCGCATGCGATCCAGGACGATTCTCCTCCCACCGAGACCATCTCCCGGGCAAGAACAAGCAGAATATTCGTTTGGAGAAATTGAACACCCAGTCTCGACTTAAACTCTGGCTCTGATATCCACGTCTGGACTTCGTATATCCATCGAACGGCCGAGGCTCGTAACGAGAAATTATCATCATAGGTCGTGGCGCCGAGCGCAAGCACCAATTTGAGCTGAGCAACAAAGTCTCTATCCGGCTCAGCATCAGAGATCCACAAAGCATCATACTTGTTCCTAAATGTCGGTATGTGAAGGATACGATACAACTTCTCTATACCTTCGAGGTAACACTCGACAAGACTGTCGCAAAGAGTTTTGGAAGCCAATTCAGTGGTGAGTGGTGTAGGCCATGCTGGTGCACGTAGTGCTTTGATGCGCTTTGCCATATTCTTGCACCTCTGAACTTTGATGACAAGACCCGAGGTCTCAGTTGCGTACTGGTCAATGGCTTCAATAATGTCTCGGAGCTTTTCTTTGTTAGTATCTCAGAAAGTGAATTGACGTATGCGCCTCACCAAAGGTAATCCACAGACAAAATGGCTTTGCCCGAAGAACCGCGACTTGTGAGAGATGGCTCGAGGTGTTGCTAATGCGCCAACATGTTGTCTCTGAGAGTGCAGGTGAAACGTTCCGCCCAGTCTTGAGGTTGAGGTTTCAAGCGTTGAAGCTGGCGTTGAGATATGAGATTGTAATGGTGTTGCAGAGGTTGATGACAATTGACTCTCAAGTTGACGCACTCTGTTTCGCAGCATGTCGAGTTCCTGAACAGAAGATTGACTGACTGGTGTCGGCGCACCTGTTGAAGAGCTTGCCGCACCTGTACTCACACCAGGTAACCCAGAGTTTGCGCTTGCGACAAGATCTTCAGGTGTTGGAAGCGAGAGAAATGCATTGAAGTCTCCCCCGATTTCGGCGACATGATCTTGACTTGCTGTGCTTCTTTCCGCTGGAGGGGGATTCTCGTAGACGCATTCGCCCTTTCTTGCGCGCATGCAATTGCTACACGGCGATCCGCGATTACAGCGCATCTTGCGCTTCCGACAGAGATTGCATGACCTGCGAGAATATTAGCCACGTCTCGTGGTTCAATCGCAGATGAGGTTGGTACACAGCTGGTCTTCGTCGGCGACGCACAGGTTCCATTTTCGCGGAATTTGCTGATGTTTACTTGAGAAGGAGTTGCGATGCGGAGAATTGTGTAATTGAGGTGATAAGAAATGCGCATTTGGTATTAATGGTCCTCCATTTGCCGAACTCAAGCCTAACTCCGAGTCCGATCCCGACTCCGTTAGATCGCTATTGGTCAATCCTCAGGGAAGTATGATAGAAGCTAGGAGACTGCTCGACTCCTTGACTGTCCTGCTCAACATAAAAGGAGTGAGCTACCTGGAATTACTACTATGAAATCTTTCATATCATCAAGTTATTTGTCCTAGAGTACCGTACCCAGACACCACTTCGACCCTATTTTCGCTGTCCCTCATCATGGCTGATCAGGATAAATTCATAAAGCTTCAGGACCAGGCACTCTCTGATTCTGGTAATAACATGGACCAAGAGGAGAAGAACGTATCAAATGACCCTTTTGATCCTTCGCCTGCACCAGATGGAGGTCTCCAAGCGTGGCTGGTAGCAGCTGGATCAGCCTGCATCTTCTTCTCATGCCTCGGTTTCGCCAACTCTTTCGGTGTTCTACAAGAATACTACATGACTCACCAACTTCAAGGACATTCAGAAGATGCAATCGCTTGGATTGGATCCATCTCGACTTTTATCCAATTCGCTGTTGGGGCTTTGAGTGGTCCCATGTTTGATCGTTACGGTTCTTGGGTATGTTTCCCAACGCATCATGAGATGATTAAGGCTGACTGTTTCATAGGTCCTTCGACCAGCCGCCGTTACGTACGTCTTCGCGACCATGATGACAAGTTTGTGTACCGAATATTGGCAGTTCATGCTTGCTCAAGGTATCCTCATGGGCACTGCAATGGCTTTCCTACAGATCCCCGCTTTCGCTGCAGTTTCCCAATACTTTGACAAGAAGAGAGCCGCTGCTTTCGGAATAGCCGTTTCAGGCTCCTCTATCGGCGGAGTTGTCTTCCCAATCGCATTGTCAAAGATGTTGAACGACTCGTCTCTTGGTTTTGGCTGGTCCATCCGCATCATGGGCTTTGTCATGATACCACTCATGACCTTTTCATGCATGGCTGTGAGACCCCGTCTGCCCAGCAGAAAGACTTCCTTCTTCCTTGTTGAGCCTTTCAAAGATCCTTTGTACCTGCTTGTCATTGGGTCTCTGTTCTTTCTCTTCATCGGCATGTTTGCTCCGCTCTTCTTCATCCCGACTTATGCAGTCTCACGAGGCGTCAACCCCACGTTGGCGTCATACCTACTCGCCATTACGAACGATGCATCAACCTTTGGCCGCATCATCCCGGGAGTACTGGCAGACAAGTATGGCCGTCTAAACATGTACTCTCTCGGAGGACTATGCACGGGAGTTGTCATTCTCTGTATGAACGAAGCAAAGACCACAGCAGCCTTGGTGGTTTATGCTCTCGTATTTGGCTTTTGCTCTGGAACAATCATCTCTGGTGTATCAGCCGCCTTTACACTCGTGTCAAAGGATGCAAGAAACAACGGGACTTATATGGGAATGGGACTGGCTGTGAGCTCTTTTGCAGCTCTGATCGGTCCGCCTGTCAACGGTGTTCTTGTGAGCAAGTATGGAGGTTTCTTTCAAGTTTCTGTCTTCAGTGGTGTTATGTGCTTGTTTGGTGGATGTCTTGCTACTGTCGCTAAGGTGTGGACTGATAAGGGGATATTCGGTCGCATCTGAGTCAACCCTGGCATTACATGCATGACTCTTAAAGCTTGTCTACTACAGGCTATATAATGTCTGTGAAACTATAGAGTCTGACTAGCTTACTACTGTTCTATATCACTACAATTAGCTGTCGAGGTTCCTGGGCTGTTTTATTCGTTGCCCAAGCCAAAAACGGCGAGGCATCATGCCATATGAGATCTAGTCATATCTTGCACCACTGTTTTAAGCATATTCAACAATACTATAGAGTTTACCCACATTCAACTAGCTGCCGATGAGCCAAAATTAGAAGGGTCCCTTGGAAAAGGCTGCCCTTGAGGCCTCATGTTCAAGTACTAGTTCCTCGATCTCTTTGAATCCCTCCTTACATGCCCACGCTAGCGCAGTCTGGCCCTTGTCATCTGTAATACGTGTATCAGCTCCATAAGAAAGGAGTAGTCGGACGGTTGATGTATGTCCCCCTCTTGATGCATATACTATTGCCGATCCTGCCTCCGTGCAGTTAACTGCTGACTCCCGCTGTACCGTTGGCGGTAACCCTATCTCTTCAATCTGAATAGATACCTGTCTCTTCCTATGTTTACAGAGTGAAGATGACTTCCAACGCTTCTGATTAGGATTCGTGACAGGCTGGGGTCGTATCTCGAGCTCCGGCTCCGGCTCCGGCTCCGGCTCCGACTGTATGGCGACTGCTCGTAGATTACAGTTAGCACCACGTTCAAGCAACAGCTGAACTGCCCAATCCCAACCGTTGCTGGCTATATGTATCAGTGGGGGTGCGTCCAATTCCCCTAAGCCCCGGTGACAAAAACTACCGTGGAGGTTGCCGTCAGCTCCATGGTCTAGCAAACATACAGCTGCTGTCTTTCTCTGGACCAGCTGACTTCCAACCTCTAACCCTGAAGCTCCAGCCACCATCAATGCTTCTATTATTGCAATGCTGCCCAAATTGCTTCTTCGATTGGGATCAGCACCTTTGCTTAACAGTGCATAAACAATATCAAGGTCGCCATTCTTTGCCGCTTCAAGTAATGCCGTACAGCCACCTTCATCGACGGCATCAACCTCAGCCTTGTTCTGCAGCAAGATATCTACAGCGTCTGGCTGTTTCTGCATCGCAGCGAAGATCAAAGCTGTCTTACCAAAAGCATTTTTTCATGTTTACTTCCGCCCCTCGGTCAATGAGCAGCTGCATTGCAGCCAACTCACCAAAATACGCAGCACTTCCCAGGGCTGTACCATTAAGCCTTTGCTGAGCCTCAATATTAGAACCACGAGAAATAAGCAAGTCCATCACCTGAACATGGCCTTCTGCAGCTACCTCAATGAGGGGTGTTCCATGACCTCCCCTGATAGTCTCTTTTTCAGCACCGCAGTCAAGGAGCAACTCAACCATATCCAAATGGCCTGAGTGTGCAGCCTTGATCAAAGGCGTCAGAACCTCCGCACCCTGGGAATCTACAGGTGCACCATTGCGGAGCAGAATCTGGGCAGTCTCTAAATGGCCTCCTCCAGCTGCTTTAGTTAAAGCTGTGTCGCCATAGTAGTCTGAGGCTCCATTGTCAGCGCCTCGAGCGAGAAGCAGTTCTACCACAGCAGAGTGGCCTCTACCAGCCGCCATTATCAAAGCTGTTTCATGAAGAGTGTTTCGTGTATCAGTATCAGCGCCTCGATCAAGTAGAAGCTGCACGACAGCGATTTGCCCTGCTCGAGCTGCTCGAGCCAAAGCTGTCATTTTGCCAACACTCGTATAGTCGATATGCGCACCATTATCGAGAAGTAGTTTCACAATAGTCTTATGGCCGCTGTATGCAGATGCTAGTAGGGATCTTCCCTTGCTTTCAGAGTCGAACGCCGTGGCGGGTAGGTCGAGAAGAAGTTTAACGGCCGCTTCTTGCCCCGTATTTGCCGCGATCTCCAACGCCTCATTATGGTCTCCAATGTCCCAAGGTTCGAAATCGTTGCTCAGAAGGAACTCAATTGTTTGAGCGTCTCCGCCACCCAATATTGCAAGCTTGAGAGATGTGACGCCGGCTTGAGTTTTGCGAGCACCTCTAATCCTCCATCGTGTGACCCAAGTACGAGGTCTTTTTTTCTTTTGTCTCAGGAGGGCTTCTAACCAGGGCATAATAGCATGAAATGATGCCAGGCAAAGTGACATGTATGATAGCGTGTCATCCTTGAGCGACTCTAAGGATGCAATATATGTCTTGACAGTCGATGCGAAACTCCTAGTAACCGAGGGTAAGGCCAGCATATAATATGCAATGGCAGAACCCTCGCTGTAGAACGGGTGACTCAAGTCAAACAACAACCTCGTGTCCCTGGAGGCGTGTCTGAAGTGGATTTGCCACCAGTTTGTCGCATAATCAAACAGCGGAGCCTGGCCATGCTTTATTGAGCCAAGTTTTGCCGAAAGAGACCCAGAGGAGTCAAGGCCAGGGACGACAGTCAAGGTCTATGGTGAGTGGCCTTTATCGTAGACAGCCGGGAGCGAATCATGCATAAAAGGGCGAGCGCACCATAATAAAGTTTCCTCCCCATGTACTTGCATACAATATGCCCGCGAGAGCCGAGGTGGGCCAGCAGCCTGCTGCATCAAGATGGGAGGCGAGATGAGGCGAACGGAATTCAAGAGTCACAGGCACTAAAGTGCGGCCGGCTGACAATGGACTGGCAGCTACAGACATCCTGCAAAATGTATGACATGACCTTTTGAACTGTTTGCAAGTAAAGCGGGAACTCGGGATGGCGTCTGAACGAACAAAAGTCGAAGGCATTATGCTACCAGAGGAGCTGCTGTATTGACATGGATGCCGATGACATTCACGACCTGAGCGGGCTCGCCTTGGACTTGCTCTTGGAGGCACGAAATAAGACAAGGAAACTGTCCAGAATGATTGTACGAAACCCTCAGTTAGTTGAATGAAGAGGTGTGTTGCTTGAGGACTCGATGGCGAGCCTGATGTCAATGGCCAGCATAATTCTCTCATGCATTTTCCCTTCCAGCTTTACTCTTCCTCTCCCTTCTCTTCTTATTCCTCCCCTTCTGACGTTTCTCCTCAGCCTTGTTCAATCATTCCATTCGCCCAGTCTCACTATACCATATTATAATGGATTTTCCCTTCTCAATATACGTTAGCATTCAGTTTTGAACATTGGATTAGAACATACTCACAAAGAAAACCTCACTCCTCCTTCTTCTTTTCCTCCTTCTCCTCGACCTTTTGCCGCTTAGCGGCGCGCTCTCCAAGCTCAGCTGCGAGAGCCTCCTATGCACTATTAGCAAGTTCATATAACTGCTATCTAGACTTACAGCAATCGCCGTTTCTGCGGCAGGCACTTCGGGAAGTTGCTAAACCTCATCAGCTCTCTGCGATTTGGTGTATGTTCTGATTGTGCACTTACATCCCGCTTCTCGGTCCGCGTCGGCCCAATTCCTAAAACTGACAGCTAGGTTTAGACGAGACCATGACGACTTTAGGCCTAAATCTTCTAAAGTTTAGGCACGCCTTTGTCAAACTTTGCAGAGTTTAGGGCCGCGGTGGGGCCGCATACCGCTGGCTTGGGACTCTCGCCCATCAGAAATGATTAGACAGTGTTGCGACTTGAGAAGCCTGAAATACCTTTGCCGCCGGAGCGGCCATGTGCTGCTGCTGCTGTTGTTGCTGTTGCTGCCCCGAGGGGCGACGCGAGGTGGTAGAAGACTAATCTTATAAGCAGGCCATTTACTAAATAGAGGGAAACCTTGGGATGACTTACATTGGTGAAATTTCACTATTATATAAGTTAGTCGCTTGGTCCAAGAGTGTTAAAGAATGAACTTACACGGCCACAGGCGTGACCGAAGCCACCCCGGGAGGGCTGCTGGCTGTTTTCGTTCTTTGACGTGGTTCGAGCATGTCGACAATGGTGTGTTGGGATGTTTTGGAGGGGCCGCGAGCGCAATTGCCGGTCGGAATCTTGGGAAGAGAAGTGGGTGGTCTCGCAATAAAGGGGACCACATAAGTTCTGATATGTTTGAAAATGCGTTCGATAATTGGTGGGACACTGGGTCATGGGTTTGGGGGATACGGTTAATGGGTTCTTATGGAGAAATATCGCTTGTTGTTCTAAGAAGGTCAGCGTGGCTGTAACTCGTAGGTTTGAAGGCAAACTTACGCGACCCATGGTGAATTGTTCTTCTAGAAGCCCAGATGGTCAGAATCCTTCTGGAACACAGACTTTGGGGAACTGGTGGAGCTCCGATAGGGAATACTTACGAGAAGACGGAATTGATCGTCTGCAACGGCGAGAAAAACATCAATGTCTGCGATGAACCACTTCAAGGTGAAGTGATGCATACAGTGGAAAGGTAGCTCTGGAGAGGACAGTGGTTAGCAATCAGCTTGTCATCAACGTTTGACAGGGCATCAGAACTTACTCAAGTGACGTTGGATGACTAAAAGAAGAGAGGAATGGTCAGCGCCAATTGAAAAAGATAAGATTTGGATGGCAGGCATGGGTAGACTCACAAAGATTGACGGTGGGCTGCTCACGTATTGACGCACTATGTACAGGTCCTCGTACTTCTACAGTCGCAATGTTTAGTATCATGTATTGAATTTCTGCTGCAGAGCTCAAAGTGAACTTACCTTCTTGTTGTTGAAGTGCGACTGTTTGGTGACCTCCAGTCAGCAATGGCCTTGATAATACTATACCTAAATTCCTTACAGTTGCTTGGTCGTTCCAGTACCATCAAAAGTTAGTCTACCACACAACTTCCCAGATGCCAAACAGGGACTAAACTTGCGTCCATCTGGGCTTCGGCTTCCTGCACGGAGAGAACATGAATCAGTATCATCGGTATTCGGCTCATTGGGGCTTTAAAGAACCTACTTCGCGCGATCCAGGCTGAGTACAAACGTTACTGTACTGGTCATCTGTATATGGCCGCTCGAGGGGGGAACTTACAGTGGGTTTTGGCTATAATCTCATTAGCATCAAAGGGACAATGTCGGGGGATTGGAAGCTTGAAAAACCTTCGCCGCCGGAGCGGCCACCGGCTGCTGCTGCTGTTGTTGCTGTTGCTGCCCCGAGGGGCGACGCCAGGTGTTGGAAGACTAACCCCACAGGTAAGTCATTGGATTCAAGAGTAGTTGGGGGCGAACTTACACCGGGCGAAGCGGCACGACTGCGGCCGAAGCCGCCCCCCTGAGAGAGTTGATTGTCATTGGTGTGCTCACGTATTTGTGGTGATCGCTCGTTGCACTGCGGCAAAGAAAATCTCAGCTCAACGCTCGCAGCGGGCGCGAATGTGAAGGCAAAAAGATGTCCACCTTGCTTTTGGGCATTTCGGTGAGGCGCACGATGGGTATTGATGTTCGGCCGAATTGTTTGAGGGCTTTGGAGATGCATGGAAAAGGTGTTTTGATGAGGCGCGTGGTTGAACAAGAGCTGTTGATGGGCCAAGTGAAAGGCGAGCGTGGATGGAGAGGAGAAATGAAGTCGTGATCAAGGCAGTTGAAGCTTCTGTCGTTTGGGTCGAACGGGATGAGTCAGGAACGAGCTGGACTTGCCGACTGGCACTGACGAGCACCTCAACGCGGGCAAGAACCGGACCATTTGTTCCGCTCAACCTACGGAAAAGTTTATGAGGAAACTCGCCTAAACTTAGGGGAGGCTTTAGAAGAGTTTAGGCCTAAGTTTTGCCAAGTTTAGGCCTAAACTCTTCTAAA